>PVKC010034708.1:0-13655 GCA_004027635.1 Crocidura indochinensis
TTTTAGTGGAAATTTACAAGATGAATTAGAAATCTGGAGCACAGGCTATTTGAGGAATCAAAATGTTTGAGCTATAGGGGTTGTAAATTCAGATAGAAGTCAATGCTAATTTCCATGCCAGATAAGAGTATTCGGGCACTCTAAAATGCTCCTGGGTAGTCTATTAGAATTAACTCCTCTAGATTAGTAGTGAAATCAATTCAATACAATTACAGACTGTATTGTGAATATTCAAAGACAAGAGGAAAAATCATTACAAGGACCCATAGGGGAAGAAAATGGATGGGACTGGGGAATATGGTGTTTGTAGAGCAGGCATATTAAAGAAAAAAGTGGAATAAATGTTTTATTACCAGTTGGATAATCTGCTAATTAATAAGGATTTTGAAATAATGTAGTAAAAATAATTAAAGCATTATTAGGGAAGTTAAGACTATCAGATTATATTGTTTTAATTCTAATATATAGAGTTTTGTTTAAGAATGTTAAAACTATTTATGAAAACTTAACTGTAAACAAAATATTCCCACATAGATGTCATTTTTGCAAAGTTGTCTCATAATAAATGCACAAATAAAGGACTGGATAGGCCAGATCAGTGGTTCTAGGTAAGGCGCCTGCCTTGCAAGCACTAGCCTAAGATGGACCATGGTTCGATCCCTGGCATCCCATATGGTACCCTCAAGCCAGGAGTGATTTCCGATCTCATAGACAGGAGTAACCCCTGAGCGTCAATGGGTGTGCCCCCCCAACCTTCCAAAAAAACAAACAAATAAGGGACTGGAGAGATAGTACATCAGGTAAGGCATTTGCCTTGCATATGTCTGGCCTATGTTCAATTCCCAGCAACCCAAATGGTGGAATGAAGCCTGACTAAGCAGTAAACCACGAGCACAGCCCAGTATGAACCAAAACCAAACTAAAAATCCCACAGAAAACAATTTACACAAATAAGTATAGAATTTGTATTTACTTTTTCCTCTTGGAAAGTGAAGTCTCATACTTAATCTTCTAACCTCAAAAGTTTACCCCAGATGAAAAGAAAACAGTATGGTTTAGTATTTTCATTCAAAGACATTTGGAACCTTGCTACTTTGATGGGATTCAAAAAGGCCACTATCTCCTTTGGGTTTATAAATAAAGATGACAGTAACATAATATTACAGATGTTAATAGCTCTCTCAGTCATTATTGTAAAGAATGGAAACCACCAATCTGTAAAGATTTGTACACCATTATTTGAGTTTCTGGTATTCTTTTAGTGTAGGTTTTGTTTCTATTTCGTGGAAAATGGAAAGAAGATGCAGTGATTTAAATTTGTCTTTGTCCACTAGATAAGATAGTGTCCTTAGCCTTAGGTCCAATTTCTCATAATTAGTCACAAATGGTCATTCCACTTCTTTGATGAATGCTTTGAACTATGTTCAATAAATAAAAAAGTTAGGATATTTTGGTGGTTTCATTAATTTATTTTTTGAATTGAAGACTCAGATTTGGTTACTGGAAATAACTGACTGGAAGTTCTATGATATTTGAGATATTGTCTGTTTCCCTCAGGGGTTTCCAGTTCCCAAGAAATTATTTGGGAATGAAAATCATGGTAAGAAATTCTGTGAAGGAAACAAATGGGAATCTTCTTTTCTCTGTAAGATGGCAGAGCATAGAACTGTAAAGAATTAAATAGCACTGGTAAAGAGGGGTGTGCAGCTTATGACTGAAACCCAATTATGAACATGTTTGTAATCATGGTGCTTAAATAAATTATTGTAAAAATAACTAAATCAGTTATTCTTCTGCCTAATGGCATATAAAGTAACTGCCTATTTAAGAAAAAAGTATCAATGTAACATCTCTAATTTTTCTTGTGTATAGGGGTAGATACATAAATGTTCATTGACATCTTCTAAACATAGAGTGAACTTTCTTGAATTGTTTTTTGTTAACCTCTTTTTTATTTTCTTTTTAATGTTATAGCAAGGTTTATTTTTTAATTAGAAAGAAGCATAGGGAAAGTAAAAAGTAGAATTGCTAATTAGCAAAATATAGTCTTTTCATTTTTATTTGATATATTCTTATTTTTTATCTTTATTTAAACAACTTGATTACAAATATGATAGCAGTTGTATGATTTCAGTAATGTAAAGAACACCCCCTTCACCAGTACAACATTTCCACCACCAATGTCCCAAATATCCCTCACACCATACCACCCCACCCACACCTGTACTCAAGACAGGCTTTCTAATTCCCTCATTCACATTGTTAGGATAGTTCTCAATGTAGTTGTTTCTCTCTTTTCTTTAATCAAATAAGAAATAAAGATACTTATCTTCCACTTATAAAATGATAAAAGTTTAAAAAAAACCCAAGTAATCCCAGTGTAGTGTTTGTGTGGAAATATACACACTCATAGACTGCTGATGAAGAGGACATTGGGTCAGGGGAAGAAGATTTGGGCTTTCCTGGTGGATTGAGTGTCAGAGATCCAAGCTGCCAGACCTGAGTTCTTGCGCGGGCAAGCTCTGCCAAAATACTTCAAGCTTTCTTGAGTCAGAACAGTGTCACAGTGGTGGGGAATTTGCCTTACATGTGGCCAATCTAAGAGGGACTGTGGTTCAATTCCCTGAACTCCCATATGGTCCCCCGAACCAGGAGGGGTTTCTGAGTGCAGAGGCAGGAGTAACTCCTGAGCATTGCTGGGTGTTCCCCCCGCAAAAAAAATACTTCAAGTTTTTTTTTTAATAGAAGAGCCCAGGGGACTATGACAAATCCCCATACTATGAGATAGAAAAGGAGAGAGAGAGAGCTGGGTTTGAGACCAAGGTAAAGTCAGATTAAGGGCCGGGTAAAAGGAACAGGTATACAAGGCAAAAGGTAAATAATCCAAAAGGATATGGCTGCAGGTCTTTCAAAATCAGGAAGAAAAGTCATAGACAGTAGAAACAGTTTGGTCAAATTGTTGCCTCAACTACCTCTTTCAACTGCCATACACTCTCCACACCGACTCTCTACTCCACAATGTAGCTATTTTCTCTAACACTATTCTGTGTGGTGAGCTTCATGTCGTGAGCTATATCTTCCAGCTCTCCTCTCTTGTGTCTCTGAAAATTATTGCAAGAGTGTCTCTCATTTTTCTTAAAACCCATAGATGAGTGAGACCATTCTGCGCCTCTCTCTCTCTCTCCCTCTCTCTCTCACTTATTTCACTCAGCATAATAGTTTCCATGTACATTCATGTATAGGAAAATTTCATGACTTCATCTCTCCTGACTGCTGCATAATATTCCATTGTGTATATGTACCACAGTTTCTTTAGCTATTAATCTGTTGAAGGGCATCTTGGTTGTTTCCAGAGACTTGCTATGGTAAAAAGTGCTGCAATGATTACAGGTGTAAGGAAAGAATTTTTGTATTGTATTTTTGTGTTCCTAAGGTATATTCCTAGAAGTGGTATAGCTGGATAGTAAGGGAGCTCAATTTCCAGTTTTTGGAATAATCTCCATATTGCTTCCCATAAAGGTTGGACTACACGACATTCCCACCAGCAGTGGAAAAAAGTTCCTTTTTCTCCGCAGTGTCGCCACACTGTTGTTTTCCTTCTTTGTGATGTGTGCCAATCTCAGTGGTGTGATATGGTACCTCATAGTTGTTTTGATTTGTATCTCTCTAATGATTAGAGATGTGGAGCATCTTTCATGTGTCTTTTTGTCATTTTCATTTCTTCTTCTACAAAGTGTCCATTGATTTCTTCTGCCCATTTTTGATGGGGTTAGATTTTTTTCTTGTAAAGTTCTGTCAGTACCTTGTATATCTTGTATATTAGTTTTTTATCTGATGGGTGTGGGGTGAATAATTTCTCCCACTTAGTGGTAGGCTCTTGTATTCTAGTCACTATCTCCTTTGAGGTGCAGAAGATTATCAATTTAATATAGTCCCATCTGTTTATTACTGTTTCCACTTGTTTGGAGAGTGCTGCTTCATCTTTAAAGATGCCTTTAGAAACAATGTCATGCAGTGTTTTACCTACATGTTGTTTTATGTACCTTATGGTTTCAGATCTGATGTCAAGATCTTTAATCCATTTGGATTTTCCTTTCGTACATGGTGCTAGCTGGGGGTCTGAGTTTGCTTTTTTGTAGGTGGCTAACCAGTTGTGCCAACACCACTTGTTGAAGAGGCTTTCCTTGCTCCATTTAGGATTTCTTGCTTCTTTATCAAAAACTAGGTGGTTGTATGTCTAGGGAACATTCTCTGAGTACTCAAACCTATTCCACTGATCTGAGGGTCTGTCTTTATTCCAGTAACATGCTGTTTTGAAAACTATAGCTTTGTAATAGAGCTTAAAATTGGGGAAAGTAATGTCTTCCATATTCATTTTCCCATTCATTTTGCTTTAGTTATTTGAGGTATTTATTGTTCCAAATGAATTTCAGCAATGTTTGATCCACTTCTTTGAAGAATGTCATGGGCATCTTTACAGGAAGCGCATTAAATCTGTACAATGCTATTGGAAGTATTGCCATTTTAATGATGTTGATCATGCCAATCCATGACCAGGGTATGTGTTTCCATTTCCGCATGTCCTCTCTGATTTCTTGGAACAGATATTTGAGTTTGTTTGGCACTAACGTGAATGGGGTTGTTTTCTTAATGTCCATTTCTTCCCAATCATTATTGGTGCATAAAAAGGCCATTGATTTTTTTGTGTGTTAATTTTGTAGCCTGCCACATTGCTATATGAATCTATTATTTCTTAGCAGCTTTTTGTAGAGTCTTTAGGGTTTTCTAAGTAGAATATCATGTCATCTGCAAACAGTGAGAGCTTGACTTCTTCTTTTCCTATCTGAATTCCCTTGATAACTTTTTCTTGCCTAATCACTATAGCAAGTACTTCCAGTACTATGTTGAAGAGGAGTGGTGAGAGAGGAGAGCCTTGTCTTGTACCAGAATTTAGAGGGGAGGCTTTTAGTTTTTCTCCATTGAGGATAATATTTGCCACTGGTTTGTTGTAGATGGCCTTTAATATATTGAGAAAAGTTCCTTTCATTCCCATCTTGCTGAGAGTTTTTATCAGGAATGGTTGTTGGACCTTATAAAATGATTTCTCTGCATCTATTGATATATGGCCATGTGATTTTTATTTTTCTTGATGTTGATGTTGTGTATTATGTTGATAGATTTACAGATGTTAAACCACTCTTGCATCCCTTGGATGAAACCTGCTTGATCATAGTGAATGATCTTCTTGATAAGGCATTGGATCCTGTTTGCCAGGATTTTGTTGAGGATCTTTGCATCTGTGTTCATCAGGGATATTAGTCTGTAATTTTCTTTTTTGACTGCATCTCTATCTGGTTTTGGTATTAACCTGATGTTGGCTTCATAAAAGCTATTTAAGCTATTTGGAAGTGCTTCTTCTTTTTTTTTTCAATTTCATAAAAGAACTTGGCCAGGATTGGTAGTAGTTCTTCTTGAAAGGTTTGAAAGAATTCATTCGTGAATCCATCTGGGCCTGGGCTTTGTTTTTGGGCAACTTTTGATTGTGGTTTTAATTTCTTCAATAGTGATTGGGGCGTTTAGATATGCTACATTCTCTTTATTCAATCACAGAAGGTTATATGAGTTCAAGAATTTATCCATTTCTTCCAGGTTCTCATATTTAGTGGCATAGTTTCTCAAAGTAGTCTCTGAATACTCATTGAATCTCAGAATACTCAGTGATCTCCCCCTTTTCATTTCGAATATGGGCTATTAAGTTTCTTTCCCTCTCTTTCTGTGTGAGCTTTGCCAATGGTCTATCAATCTTTTTTATTTTTTTCAAAGAACCAACTTCTGCTTCATTGATCTTTCGGATTGTTTTTTGGGTTTTCATTTCATTAATTTACACTCTTAGCTTTGTTATTTCCTTTTGTATCCCTATTTTTGGTTCCTTTTGTTGATCATTTTCTAATTTTATAAGCTGGGTCATTAAGCTATTCATGTATGCTCCTTCTTCCTTTCTGATGTGTGCTTACAAAGCTATACATTTTCCTCTCAGTACTGCTTTTGCTGTATCCCATAGGTTCTGATAGTTAGTGTATTCATTGTCATTTGTTTCTAGGAAAGTTTTGATTTCCTCTTTGATTTCACTTGGAAACACTGGTTGTTCAGTAGTAGACTGTTTAATTTTCAGTTGTTAAAGTATTTTTTTCTGTGTTCCTATGTAATTCACATCTAACTTCAGAGCCTTGTGGTCAGAAAAGGTAGCCTGCAAAATTTCTATCCTTTTGATTTTATGGAGGTATGTTTTATGTGCCAGCATGTGGTCTATCCTGGAGAATGACCCATGTATGTTGGAAAAGAATATGTACCCAGGTTTATGAAGATGGAGTGTCCTATATAAATCTACTAGATGACTGAAAGATTACAGTGGTATTATAGAGGTTAGAGTCCTTATTTTGTACCCATAAGACCTAGGTTTGATCCTCAGTACCCAGTGTGGTCCCTTAAACTCCTACACGTGTGATCCCCAAATGAAAACCTGGGACTAAGCCTTGAGCACTACAAAATCTGGCCTCAAAAGTAAAACAAAAATTAGAAACATGGGTGTATAACTGATATAGAAACTTCCCTATTGCTATAATGTTTGCCATAATAAAGTGGCTGTAGGCATTAATATGTTATATTAACTGCTTTCTTTTTGGTTTTGTTTCTGGGCCAGAACAGGTATTGCTCAGTATTTACTCTTTCTCTGGACTCAAGATAACTCCTGGTGGGCTCAAAGGACCATATGTGGCCCCAGGGACCTAACTCTGGCTGGATGCCTGCAAGTCAAGCATCTTATCTGCTATACTATCATTCTCCCTTTATATTAACTGCTTCTTAATGAAATTCTCTTCTTTAAACCTTACTTGATTATTCATTGTATAAAATAATTTATATCATTTTCATAGCAAAATATAAACAAGACTATAATATAAAGATAAGTGAAATAAAATGTGAGTGTTACTGTTATCTCTCACATCTGAATCACAGATGTTTTATGCATTTGAATGTATTGATTTGAAGGGTTGAAAATCTTAGCAATTTATGAGTTAACTTTGGGTAGAAAATTTAATATCAGTGAGATAACAGAATGGCAAGTAGTCTAAGTATTTTATTTATTGATTGTTTTTGTGGCAACATGCAATGGATGCACAGGGTTTATTCCTGGTTCTGTTCTCGGTGATCACTCCTAGTAGAACTTGGGAGTCCATAGGAGGAGAAAAGGAACAAATAAACACATAAAACACTTTTGGGGTAGACTTTCGAGGAAATTAGAATATAGATTATTATAGTAATACTTGTCAGAAAATCGCTGATGATTTTATTTTATATTAATTTTCAAGAAGGATAATTTGTGATCCCACTATTGCCAGGGGGCATTTGAAAATGTCGGGAGATTTTTTTGGTTTTCACATCTGGAGGAAAGGGGGTTCTACTCGCATTTAGAAGGTTGAGGCCTGGAGGCTTCTTTTATAAGTCACAATGCAAAGGCAGCTCCCCAGTGGGGCAGAGTGCACAAACTAAAATGCTGTGCTTTAGTTGTGTACAGACAAGTAAAATGACATCATAAAACATTAAAAATAAGAAAGAAATTCCATAATTTTATTACAAATAATGGAAAATCGAGGTGGCATTTACTCTCCCCAAAAGTCGAAATGAGAAATATTTCTAGCACAGTTTACTAACTTAAAATAATATTAAAAAAAACCCTTCTGGTTGCTGTTCACAGTGTCTGAAGGTAAAATGAGAATAGTGCAACTCAGGGGAAGCATGGAGAAAAAAATATGGAAAATGACTTTACAACAGTCCACAAAAGATATTTTAGGTAGTAATTCAAAAACAACAATGGTGATGGAACAAAACCCCTAGAACCATTCAGAAAACATTTCCCCTAGAGTTCTCCCTATATCCTATGCAAATAACAAGAGCTCCAGCTACAGAAGCTGGATGCTATCACTCACATCTGAATGGAAAGTTTTCCAGCAGTATTAAAAGACCTTGAGGTGTTGTAAATGAGTGAGTACAGAGTCTGTAGGTGTTTTTATGGCAGTATGCTTCAAGGATGGAGAAACCCTGCATCTCTTAGGTCAAGGGAATTCCTGTTCAAAAAGGAAGAAACAAATTTTTATAAGAAAGTTGCTGGTCTGTTTTCTTTATTTTTTTTAGTTTTTGTTGTTGTTGTTGTTGTTTTTTACTGTAGCTGATGGTTTTTGCTTTGGTTTATTCTTTTTTTTTTATTCTTTTTGCTCTTTTGTTGTTACTCTCGTATTGTTTTTTGTTTTTGAGTTGTTACCTTTTTTCTTCTTTTTTCTCTTTCTTCTTCTAAATAGATACTTACAACATCTAGATGGACTCCTCCTAGTTTTTCTCTGGTTTGTTTGCCTTTCCCCCACCCCCATGGTACCAGGACAAGACAGTCATATGATCATTAGGTGGAAATAAAAAATGATCAGACTTGAACACCAAATTCAAAGTCAATGACAACAGGATCGATACCCAATCTACAACAAGCTGTACAAGTGGGAAACAGATCCTCTACCATTAAAGGGTTTGAAGGAGGGAGATGGGGGATGCATGCTGGGTACAGGGACGGAAGGAGGACAACAATGGTAGTGGAAGTGCCCCTCATTCATTAAAAAAAAAAATTGGTCATGTGAATCTAATAATATGTCAAGAGCACATATAAATAATGATTGCTCTTCTCACAAGAAATAAGTGAAAACTCAAAATGTGCTTATTACAATGTCTTATTTGACCGTCAGTGTCATGAGTTATTAGATAGGTGAACTTGGGACCAAATAAAAAAGACAGAAGTCTTTTTCCCTAGCTCCAATACGAAAACTTGGTGGAATATTTGGGGCTGTGAAAAGATCATTAATAGCAACAATAACAGGAACTTTGGCCACATTTTGTGTCTGTTAACTCCACAACTCTGAAGCATTTTCAGGACATTTAAAAATGTGTTTTTAGTTGGTTTGCACATGAAGTTCAATGGCAGTGGCAGCAAGTTCTTTTTTATATTTCTCCCTACAGGCACATTAACTTAGTTTTCTATAAATGAGATTAATGACAGTTAACTAAACTATATCCATTTGGTCTTTATTATTCCTTTCCTGAAAAACAGAATAAATGATCCTGAATCATAAAATGACATGTCATTGGGGCCGGGCGGTGGTGCTGGAGGTAAGGTGCCTGCCTTGCCTGCACTAGCCTAGGATGGACCGCGGTTTGATCCCCCGGTTTCCCATATGGTCCCCCAAGCCAGGTGCGATTTCTGAACACGTAGCCAGGAGTAACCCCTGAGAGTCACCAGGTGTGGCCCAAAAACCAAATACAAATATCATTATTACATTTCATTTTAGATATAAATTGAATGTGCAATGTTCAGAGCCACAATATTGACTTCTGTCAGGTTAGATGAAAACAGGTTAAATGAAGAAAGGATCAAGTTACTCTGCTGTCAGAGGGATTTCTTTTTGGCATTTTTAGAATTTATTCTCTATGTTAAGCTAAAAACATAATCCTCCTTTACAGATAAATATTGTACATTTTAATTAACACTGGGTTCAAGACAAAAATATTACAGAATTACCTTGTTAGCATTCTACACTAATTATTTTATAATGTTTTTGATAATAATTTATATTTTTTGAAATCTTCATGGTTTCTTTTTCTTTTTAAAATAATATCTTTATTTAAGCAGCATGATTACAAAACATGATTGTAGTTGGGTTTCAATAATAAAAAGAACACACTCCTTCACCAGTGAAACATTCTCACCACTAATACCCTGCATTTCCCTCCTTCCCCAACCCCTACCTGTACTTGAGAGAGGCATTCTACATTTCTCACTCATTAATATTGTCATGACAGTTGTCAGTGTACTTATTTCTCTAACTGCACTCAACACTCTTTGTGGTGAACTTCATATCTTCATGAAGTTGGTCCTTACAGCTCTCATCTCTATTGTCTCTGGGCATTATTAAGATAATATCCTTTATTATTTTTAAAACCCATAGATGAGTGAGACTATTCTGTGTCTATCTCTCTCCCTCTGACTTATTTCATTCTCAGCATAATAGATTCCATGTATATCCATGCATAAGAAACTTTCATGACTTCATCTCTCCTGATGACTGTATAATATTCCAGTGCATATATGTACCAGTTTCTTTAGCCATTTATCTATTGAATGGTATCTTGATTGTTTCTGGAGTCTAACTACTATAAATAGCACTGCAATGAGTATAGGCTTGAGTAAAGCATTTCTGTATTTTGTTTTTGTGTTCCTAGGATTTACCCTAGGAGTGGTATAGCTGGATCATATGGGAGCTCAGTTTCCAGTTTGTTGAGTAATCTCCATATTTTTTCCTATAAAGGCTGGACTAGATTATATTCCCACCAGCAGTGAATGAGAGTTCCTTTTTCTCCACATCCTGCCAGCACTGACTGTTCTTGTTTTGTTGTTGGTTTTGTGTGTGTGTGTGTGTGTGTATGTGTGATGGGTGACAGTCTCTGTGGTATGTGATGGTACCTCATAGCTGTTTTGATTTACCTCTCTCTGATGATTAGTGATATCGAACATTTTTTTCAGTTGACAAAGTGTCTGTTCATTTCTTCTCCCCATTTTTAATGGGGTTAGATGTTTATTCTGGTTAAGTTCTGTCAGCACCTTGTATATTTTGGATATTAGCCCCTTATCTGATGGGTATTGGGTAAATAGTTTCTCCCATTCTGTGGGTGACTTTTTGTATCCTACTCACTATTTCCTTTCAGGTGCAGACTTTTCAGCTTAAAATAGTACCATTTGTTTATCTCTACTTCCACTTGTTTGGAGAGTTCTGTTTTCTCCTTAAAGATACCTTTAGTCTCAATGTCATGGAGTGTTTTACCTACATGTTGTTCTATATAACTTATGGTTTAGGGTCTGATATCAAGGTCTTTAATTCAGTTGGATTTGACCTTTGTGCATGAGATTAGATGGAGGTCTAACAGTCATAATTGCTTAGGAGCATAAACAGAGTAAGGCTGTCTCTGCCCATAAAGGGTGGGACCTTATCCATGCCATGTACTGAGGCACTTGGGAGGTATTTTAAATGACCCTTGCTCAACTCCTCTCCTGTTCAACTCCATTTGGAGGTCAAGAACCATCCCAGCCACAACAGCCCAAGCACCACATATGCAGAGTGAGGCTATCTCCGTCCATGAAGGGTGGAGCCTTAGGAAAGCAGCTGCTTCACTTTGCTTCATGGTCATGCATATCTTCCAATCAATGATCCCCAACCACAACACATAGAAAACACTACACTACAGGCGTGGCAATGGGGAAAAATGCAGATCAACCCCATGCATAGAAAATGACAGTGGCAGATCTGATGATTCGAAAATT
Source organism: Crocidura indochinensis (assembly GCA_004027635.1). NCBI lineage: Eukaryota > Metazoa > Chordata > Mammalia > Eulipotyphla > Soricidae > Crocidura > Crocidura indochinensis. The sequence goes on from PVKC010034708.1 coordinate 11,414, forward strand.
GCCAATCACCTACTTAGCTTCTCAGATAAGGAGTCCTGAGAAGAAATATGAAGGATGTTTATAAAATGAAAGAAGCATGGCTCAAGCTGGACGAACCACAAATAAGAATCAAGTGGATATGAAGATAGAAGTCAGAGAACTCCAAACTGAAATACCGTGTCTGAAAAACTCAGTAGATGAAATGAAATCCTCAATGGAAAGCTATGTCAATAGAGTAACAGCAGCTGAAGACAGAATCAGTGAGCTGGAAGATGAAATGCAGAACAACTTCATACAACAGAAAAGTTTGGCTAAGAACCTTAAAGCAAATGAACAGAGAATGGAAAAATTCCTCAAAGAATGTGAACAGATGAAAATAGAAACCTTTGATAAACTCAACAGAAACAACATTGGAGTTTTAGAGACCCAGGAAGAAAATCCCCAGGAAAAAACAATAACAACATCATTGCAAAAAAACACCAGGTGAAAGATGGCATGCAACCAAATCTTGCATGCTCAAAAAATAATAGCTAAAGGAGACCCAAAGATGAACACCCAATACACATTCTAGTCACATTGATGAATTCTACAGATTACATTTAAATAAGCTTTTTTAAGATTTACAGCAGACCTGTCACAAGAAACTCTCAACGTCAGAGGCAGTAATGGTAATTTTCAGAATTTTTATATGCCAAATTTTCTGAATTTTTTACTCTCTTAGCCATTTGCTTGTCAGTTTTAGATTTTGGCTAATCTGACTGAGACTTGTAGCTTTGAAAGATTTGTCAGGAAGAAAGGCCTACATAGATAATATAATGGCACAGCTTAAGAAATTGAAAAGTGGCCAAAAAATGATCCAAAAGATGCAGACAGAAGGAAATAATAAAACCATTTATGAAGTGCATCCATGACCAGAGCTGATCTTTTTTGGTGAAGGTTGTTTTCTTATTTTTAAGTCTTTGGGCATACTCAGAAGTTCTAAGGGGTTACTTTGGTCTCTGTGTTCAGGAATCATTCTTGGTGGGCTTGTATAATTATATGCCATGCTGGGGATGACCTGCAAAAAGTGCAAGAACCACACCCTCTCTGTACTATGTCCCTTGAACTCTTTATACAGCATATCTTTAAAACAAATTTTACTAGTTATTTATAGTTGAGTTTTAACATCTGATGTTTCAACACCAATCTCACTACTAGTGTCAACCTCCCTCCACTAGAATTCTAAGAGTCCCACCCATGCCCACCTTGTCCCTGCATCTAGCCTACCTTCTTAATAAGCACCATTTTAAGATTGGTTGTTAAAATTTGGATCTTATGATTTCAGTGTTGCTATCTCTGTAGTTTGGACAATTAGTTCTGCCCTTCCTTAACATCATCAAAGTACCTGAATCCCAATAAGGCTTTTACCCATTATTTCACATCTGTCTTTCTCTCCATATATTCTATTTTTTCCTATTTTTTTCAAAATATGTTGAGATGTAAGAGTGAGTAAAGAAGTGCTGCTTATTTTACAAAAGTGATATATATAATTTTTAAATAATCAATAATATGATATAGGATCACTTTTTGTAGTGCAGTGAGCACTAATAATGATGTTCTGAGCTGGCAAGGCTTAGGAGTCATTAGGATCATACATGTCAATGCTGTTGGAATGAGTACGAGTTGCTGGGATTGAACTGAGAGATTTACATGTTTTTGTTATATGTGCTACTGTCCGAATCAAGCTACTGGACTTTGTTGATGTCTAAGGAGGCATTGCAGAAAAAACTCTGACAAATATCTCAATATTTTTATCAGAGAATCCCAGGGGGCTATCAAAGACCCTCAAGAAAGAGGGAGTGAGAGATGGGTTTAGGACCAGGATAAGGTCATATTGAGAAACAGGTGATAGGAATAAAGAATTTTTGATTTTTGTAAGCGTGTATAGTTTAAAACTTCCAAGGCTCCTTACTTCCTGACCTTCAAGATCAGGAAACGTTAGAGAGAGATAGGAACCTGGAGGGCAGTATACACCCACTTGCTCATGCTGTTATCTCTGCTCAGTAAGATATTCACTCCCTCACCTCCATCCTTTAAAATAAAATGTAATCTTAAATATTTTCCTGTAGGACAAAAATGTAACTTTTAGTGATGATTTGTTAAGCTTTAGCAATGTCTGTTAGGTTTTAATGATTGTCTGCTGAATATCTCTTTCCTCTAACAGAGTTATATTGTTCTCTTAGTAATATGTAACACTGGTAGCTGTCTGTTAGGTTTTAATGAT
>PVKC010034709.1:0-13639 GCA_004027635.1 Crocidura indochinensis
CCAAAATTCAAAAAGAAAAAGATACAGTATAAGAGAGAGTAATGAAAGGAAACATCCAACCAATTATATTTTTCAAACTTTCTCCAGTCTTCTTTTAACAATAGAATAGAAGGAAGGGAAAAGAAGAGGGGTATAGAGGTAACTGTGTATTCAGTTCTTACATGGAAACAAAATTTCATCACATTTAATAGTCAAGAATGCCTGGAGACTTGTCTGGATTTTCTGTAATGCTAAGTCACATAAATGACTAAAAGTATTAAATGAAAGTCTCTGTGGGTCCGTTTACTGTCCTGCTTATTTTCCTTAGAATCTAAAGAACACTTGTACAGGAAAAGCTACCTTAAGGTTCTGTGTCAATGTAAATGATTATAATACTTTATATTTAAATCTATTTGATTATGTTTTATAGACATGTAAATTGCTCTTGAACTTCCCCCTAGTTATCAGTCTTAAGTTAGTCAATTTTTGCTTCTGTCTTCCAGACTTTTTGCTTCAGTTTTATAAATGAGAAGCTTCACATACCACGAGGCTAACTCAGATAGCTAAAGTAGATTTTAATACTCTTCCATTCTGGCCTTCTATATAGAATCAATACTATTGATCATGGTGGCTGAGTTGGCCAGACAACCTCTACCCATGAAAAGATTTTCATCAATCTGTGCAAACTCACAACAGGGCCTGGGTACATTCTCAGAGAATAATATATTCTGTCTAGGCCAACTTAGTGAAAGATTGTCTGTGTGTGTGTGTGTGTGTGTGTGTGTGTGTGTGTGTGTGTGTTTGTATCAGAGTGTGAATACACTGTACAGTCAGTTTTTTCTAACTTTTAAAATAATTTTAGGAATAGTATATATTCTGATTATTAAAGACAGTTGATTATATAATTCCATCCCAATCCTAAACCTATTGTTAACCCTAACCATTCCCCTGTGCTAAGCTTATGCTAGCCAAGACCTAAATTTAACATTTAGGCCAGTTTTCGATTCTCTTTTTCTCATAACATTGTTTTTAAATCTAAATATAGTAAAAAGAAAACCCTATTTCTTTTGCAAATCCTAAACCTAACTTTCTCCTCAAGCTCCTTATGATACTAAACCTTAAATAACCTCACCTAAAAAAACCGTTAGCTTAAATTTAATAATCACCATTCATTGAACTTTCTATTCCAAGTCTTATGGCAAAAAATTTTATGCCCTAAACCTAACAAAATCCCAATACTGACAAACCCTAACCCTAACCCTTGTGCTAATGCTCATCTGGTCCTAAGCCTATTATAATCTTACTTAAAATTAGGCATGAATTTACCAGTTAGCAAAAGATTAAAATTGTCGTATAAGTAACTTTAATTTTAAACACCAGACAAAAAAGAAACTTATGCCCTAAACTTAAGTCTACCTTAGACCTAAACCTAACTGCTGCCCTAACTTACAGCAACCATTACCTATTCTTGATCTATTTCTATTAATTAACATACATGGAAATGTCATCCTATACTTAGTATCAATGTTTGTTTTATCTTGAACAATTCAAATGTGATATATTAATCCTATAGAAAATTGTTACCTTAACCTTAAAATTAATCCTACTCTTGATTTAACTCTTACTGAACCTAACTCTAAATAAAACAATTATTTTTAATTCTGAACATAACAAAAACTACAACTTCTTTTGGAAAAGCCTAGCCCTAACCCTAAATCTAACCCTAATGCTGCTCCTTGCTACACACCTAAATTGACCTTGCCTGACCTTAACCAGTAAACCCAAATGTAATAATTGCAGGGTTTGAACAATAGTACAGTAGTAGGACTCTGTCTTGCATGCAGCTGATCCATGTTTGATACAAAGCCTCCCATATGGTCCTCTGAGCTTACTAAGAATGATCCCTGAATGTAGGTCCAGGAGTAGACCTTGAACACTGCTAGTTGTGGTTCCAAACCAAAACAATTTCTATACCTATCTTTTATTTCCAAGATGGAGCATAACAAAATCTCAACCGTATTCTAAGATGAGCCTTAACCCTAACTTTACCTCATTATAACCTTAACAATTATAACACTAACCGTACCCCTAAACCTAACTGTAACAATAATCTTATACCCAAAATATCCTAACCCTATACTAACAAATTACCCTAAATTAAAAAGTTACTTTATAACTAACTTAATTATTCACTTTAATCATGTAAAAATGACCCTAATCCCTTCAAAAATACTAATCCTAAACATAACCTTAATGTTAACATTAACCATACTTCTATATTAACTTATCCTAGCTTAAGCCTAAATCTACCAGTTAGCCTCAATAATACAAATGTCCAAAGTGTAATATTAATTTTTAACTCTGTATAATAGCAAATCTAAACCCTATATGCTGGCAAAATCTAACTCTAAACCTAGTCTAGTGTGTATCTTACCCTAACACTATAATTACCTTACTAGGCCTAAAGCTACCAGAAATTGCATTTCTATGAATAAATATAAAAAATATAAAAAATCCTATGTCATAAACCTAACCTTAGCCCTAAGTCAAACTGTAACCCTAACCTTAACCCCACATGCACATTACCCAAACTAGGCTACTAATACAAATACTTCTTAGAACCTCTCCTTTCTACAGCACCTTAGCAGTCATGAATTAAGCTAGGCATAGAATTAAAAACAACCTTATCCAACAAGAATTTCAACACAACACTTTCTCTCTTTCTCATTTAACCAAGGATAAACTTCATAATATAATGAACATATCTCTTTATCTCTCATAAAAATGATGTGATTTTTGGCTCCTCTACCTGCCTACTTAGGTTCCTTGTAGATCAACAGGTTGAGGATTATTCAGTTCAAGCAAAGAAAGAAAGAAAGAAAGAAAGAAAGAAAGAAAGAAAGAAAGAAAGAAAGAAAGAAAGAAAGAAAGAAAGAAAGAGAGAGAGAGAGAGAGAGAAAGAAAGAAAGAAAGAAAGAAAGAAAGAGAGAGAAAGAAAGATAGAAAGAAAGAAAGAAAGAGAAAGAAAGGAAGGAAGAAAGGAAGGAAGAAGAAAGAAAGAAAAAGAAAGAATAAAAACGAAAAAGGAAGAAAGGAAGAAAGGAAAAAGAAAAAAATTCAATCTAACCAGAGTAGTGAAAATGTATTTAAATTGCACTCAACAACAAATATTGACATCTCAATTTCCTACCATGCACAAAGTATTGTTACAGGGTTTATGTGTGTTTGTGTATGTATGTGCACTGTTTTATTTTCTTGGATCACACTCAATCGTATTCAGAGATTACTCCTTATTCTGCATCACTCCTGGCATTGCTCTGAGAACCATATATGGTGCTGGAGACTGAATCTACATTAACAACATCTAAGACAACTGCCTTACCTGCTGCTGTGTTCTCTGTTAGGCAGCATCATTTTAATATGAACAAATCTTTTAATTTCTAGAACCAATCCACGTGAGGTATCTTTAAGATAAATGAATCCATTTTCTATTTGCTGTAGGTATAAAGAATCACATTTGAAAACTTTCTATTTATTTATTTATTTATTTATTTTTCTTCTTTTTGGGTCACATTAGGTGACGCTCAGGGGTTACTCCTGGCTATGAACTTAGAACTCGCTCCTGACTTGGGAGACCATATGGGACACCAGGGGACTGAAGTGGTCAAACCTAAATTAGACATGTGCAAGGCAAATGTCCTACAGCTTGTGCCACTGCTCCAACACCACATTTGAAAACTTTTTATGACAGATCAAAATGGACACCTTTCTAAACCAGAATTTTAAAAAGGTCAGGCTTTTCTATTTCATGCAATTTAAATTTAATTTAATATCTGATATTAAAAGAAGATGAGATTATTTGAAATATTGAGTATCTGTTTTTATCTCCCATATTACTTTTCTCCAAGATACTTGATGACTTTATTTCTGCTACTCTTATTATTATGTATTATGAAGGACAACTTGCATTTATAGTATCATTTGAAAGTTTGTTCTTGATTACATGGAGTAATGTATATAATTAGAATAAGTTAGGAGATTCCAAAAGTTTCATGGATTTCCATGACTCTAGAATCTAAATTCTATATTAAAAAACAACATCAAAAACCTAGTGTTTGGCTAGAGATAAATATAAGACATGGAAAACTGAGTAGAGTAGACCAAAGACCAAGAGATTTGTAGCGCAAATTTGTCAAGGGACCTTCTTCTAGTTCCTTCAAATCTCTGTGCCTGCTTTCTTTTATTGTCTTGTGTTTTGGGCCATACCTCTGTTGCTCAGGGATGACTTCTGGCTCTGTGCTCTGGGATAACACCTGGTGGGTCTCAGATGATTATATGAGGTCCTGGATATTGAATCCAGGTCTGCAGTATTTAAAGCAAGCACTCTACCCACTGTATTATTTCTTTAGCCACAGCCTGGGTTTTTGTTTGTTTATTTTTCCCGGCAATGGTCAGGGGCTGCCCCTTAGTATGCATCTTACCATTGAGGTATTGCTCTAACTCTCTTAAAGCAAATTTAATGATGTAAAATTCATTTACAACAGTGTTAATGTTTTTATGTCTGAGGGGAACAGTATCACCAGGCAATGTACCATCGGAGTACCAGTAAACTACCATGACCCCTTTATCTACCCCCTGTTTAAATTTAATTATTTGCAGCTTTGAGATCTTTATGTCAATAGAAATGAGAACAATACCTGATACACTATTTTTTAAATTATTTAATAACCCAGTAAGTTATTCCAAAACTCATATTTGGAGCACTCTTTATTCTTGATCAGCTTTGATATATATTATGATTATAATATTTTTTCTTATATTGTTAGTGGTCTTGATGAATTTGGAAGGAAGGTTACTTGTACTTGCAAGACTTCACCATAGGACTTATCACTACATGACAACCTGCAACACCTTACGTTTTGAGAAATTTTAATAAACCATGGAAATTCTAAATTTCAGAGAAATTCTGTATATACTGATTGAAATGCCAACATTCTCAAATGTATGTGTCTTTTCTATTTAATTTCAAAAGTCATACCTTCTTAGCACCTCACTGATTGCTATCAGTAGGTCTAACTCACTGTTCATGTTTTTATCTTATGATTCTACTTATGATTCTAATCACCTCTCTAAAGCATCTCTACCACGGATCTGATGTCTATATCCATCTGCCACTGGCATGCCACTACATTATCCCTTTGCAACTATTCATGTTTCTTCCCTTGCATTTCTCATGATCCTGCTGCATAAACTCAAGCTCCTTACTAAAATGTTGTTTCACTTTAATTTTTCTTTATGCTCATCTTACTTTCTTAGCTTAAAATATTAAAAATATGTACATGATTTCAAATATGAATCCTAGCTGGTAGTGGTGCCAGATAAAAACTGGTTTTGTTGTGTGTAAGCAAGTGACCATCTCCCTATACTATTGAGTTGGATCTTATTTTCTAATTTTGAATACCACATTTTCATATTTCTTTTAGATATTTAATTTTAAGTTTCTCTTATGTCCTTAAAAATCAAAATATTTTAAACAGAAATGGTCATTTATTGGGCCGGAGCAATAGCACAGCGGTAAGGCGTTTGTCTTGCATGTGGCCAACACAGGACAGACCCAGGTTCAAATCCAGCCATCCCATATGGTCCCCAGAGAGCCTGCCAGGAGTGACTTCTGAGCACAGAGTTATGAGTCACTCCTGAGGGCCGCTGGGTGTGACCCAAAAACCAAAAACCGTTTTCCTTTTGTTCCTGTGTATGCAAACAGAACTGTTATTCATTCCATTATTCAGGGTTAAATATATGTGCTCCCTCTTTTTTGGTTTTAGTTTTTGTTTTGTTTTTAGAAAACATTTGGCCATGCTCAGAGATTACTTTGGACTCTGCTATTAGAAATCACTTTTCGTGGGCCATGGTACTATGTGGAATGCCAAGTATCAAATGTTCAATTGTGCTCTGTAAGGTAACCTCCATACCTCCAGTATTATGACTCCAGCCCATGAAGTCACTTTTAATCTTCTTTTGTTCTTCCTTCATTTTTAAGAGTTGTCAGATTCTGTTACTTCTTACTTAAATCAAGCAAGATTTGGTTGTATGGCATTTCAGCAGTAAAGTGAAGGTGGTAAAATGGAGGAATGTGGCAGTGAGGGAGCCAAAGGTAGAGATTATGATGAGCTACTAAGGACTAGTTTTGCTATAAGAACTTTATAAGGAGTTTGTTATCTATATTAGATATACTATAGGATGCGGAAAACTCAATAGTGATTAAAATAAATTCTGGTGTCTGCATTTTAATTACACAAATATTTGAAGGGTCACAAGACATGAATATTATTATTTTTAGAGTGGTCAGATTTATTTACTTTTATTTATTATTTATTTATCATTATTTACTCCTTCCCATATTTTAATATTTTCTCTTGGATTTATTTTTCATATAGTGGAAAATTACTTTTTCCCTCCTGCATTAATACATCTCTTCAGTATTCGAGAGGGATATAGAGAACTAAAAATTCTGTCTTTTTTGTTTGTCTTTGCAAATGTTTTTATTCCCATACCACATTTATTTTTGGGTTTTTTTGGGTGTCATACCTGGCAATGCTCAGGGAGTTACTCCTGGCTCTGTGCACAGGGGTCATACTTGGCAGTACCCAGGGACCATATGGGATGCCCAGAATCGAACCCAGGTTGACAACTTGCAAAGCGAATGCCCTTCATTACTATTTTTGATGTATGCTTTTACTGCTTGTAGAATGGGTTTCAAGACATGTTTTAGGTATGTTAAATATGTGTTTATAACTTGGCCAATATTGTAGTGAGAATTCACTACAAGTCTCTATTAATCCTTTGAAATTATGCATTCTTTCTTAATTAGTTTTTAATTAGTTTTATTTCACATATGCATGCTTTCCAAGAAAAATTTTCTACTTTTCATGTAGGAACACATTTGGTTTGGATAATAAATTATATTGGTCAGTTAAATAATTGCCACAGTGGAGGAATTCTTATTGGTAATTATCTTGCTTATAAATTGTGATTTTCTTTGCATCTAATGTGTTAATTAGTGTATTTGACCAACTTTGAAATTTTTGGTTGCTGTATAAATATCTCTTATTTAATAAGAGTTTCCCTATTTCTAAAGGAGGGACAAAAATCAAAATCTGCATTCTGGTTATGCACTTAATTACCAGAAATTTCAGCTTCAAAGGACAAATTTGAAAGAGAGAAAGAGTATTGTCTTTGCTTTTAGGGATAAATATAATCCAGAGAAGGGGTTCTCAAATAAACTTTGGTGCTGGTATTTCTGAGCCAAATTATTTGATAGAGGCCATTATTTTGCCTGATGTATACAAAGGAGAGACAATCAGATACTGGCTGGAAAATGTAATGCCAGATATCTCTTTGGAAATTCCTCAACCATCCACGCAGGGGAAAAAGGCATCCAAGCAGGCCTTTTGAGAAACCCCATGGGGGTTAAATTATTTCTACCCACCAGGAAAATCTGAGGATACATTTGGTGGGCTGAGCCCCCCTAAAAGCTTAGGCATGCCCTGGCACCTCTCAGATAACATACATCTATAAAATTCTTAATTTTAGTTCATTTTTTAAGTTTGCAGATTTTTAGGGATTTCAATTCTCTGTGAAAATATCTGCATCACTTACTACATAAGTGAGTAACTGCTTTAAAATTTCTGAGGGCCTGGGAGATAGCATGGAGGTAAGGCATTTGCCTTTCATGCAAAAGGTCATCAGTTCGAATCCTGGTGCCCCATATGGTCCCCCGTGCCTGCCAGGAGCAATTTCTGAGCATGGAGCCAGGAGTAACACCTGAGCACTGCCGGGTGTGACCCAAAAAAACAAAAACAAAAAAAAATTTCTGATAACTTTATATGTAGGTTTGTTTCTATTGTAATTGAGTTTCTATTTTGTTTTTTATTCTTCTCAACAGTTTACTGTTAATTGAATACTTAACATTTTCTGTAAAACCACAGAGACTCTGGGTTGCATTTTCTTCCTTCCAAGGTTTATCTTATTTTCCTTTAGAAGAAATGTTACATTTAGATCACATTACTTCACTCTGAACTTCTAAATTCTTTTAAAAACATTTATCTCTGGTTTGTGTTTAAATTGTCTCTAGGTATCTAGACAAAATAATCACCCTTAAATCACCTTAAATCAGACTCCCAGGGTGGTAGCAATAACTAAAAATATTGGTTACAAACCATAATGGTGAGTGCCACAATTCCATTCATTTGATTAATCTTCTATTCCAGCATAAAATCTACTGAGAACTCTTCGCCATATTTTACAGCTGCATTTTTGAGTTCATTCACTGCCTCAGTCAGACTTAAGTTGTTGTCCTATTGCCTCCTTTACACAATTGAGGTAATTGTCCTAGATTTCCTTATTTCCTATCTTTTCTTTGCCTTTTCTTCTCATTCTTAGTATGTTTGTCACCCCACCACCAAGCTCCCAATCTCTTATTTCCCTATTGTGCATTGTGTCAGACCATTGCTTGTTTTATAAGTACCTACTTGTATTATTTTAAATGTATTAAAAGTGCTTGATTCTCCAAATTAGCTTCCCATTTTAAGACTTGTTTTTATTACCATCCTTACAGAATATGTATAGAAATGTATGTGTATGAATGAATTGTTGTCTACAACCTGGGCTCTCAATTATTTGGATATTTTATAGACACTGAAGAATTAGAGAGTAACTACTAAATAGCTATAATAAATTGTTGTATTTGGTCTCTAGAGTTTTTATTTATTTTTCTGTGATCTCAAAACAGCCTTTCTGGACTATTTCTTGTTAAAAATACATTGATCAAATAATAAGAGTAATTGAGTGTCTCATTACTAACAACAAATAGTCAGGAATTCTAATGCTTTTGTTCCAACTTCAAGTCTATTTTTGTGTGGCTTAGTATTTTAAGTTATGTATTGACTCAGAGTTTTAAAAAATATGCAATTCTTCGTTGGCTTTCTGGCACAGTAAAAAGCTAAATCATCTCCTAATCTTCATGTGTTTCTACAATTCATTTTTCTGACAACCTGTTCATCTCCGAATTGCTCTTTTCACTATCCAGACTCGTGTGTTCTTTTTTAAATAAAATTTTATCATCACCCTTGTTATGTAAAGGCAGCTCCTTCCTGCCTTGCCCAATCACAAATTTTACATTTTGCCTTAATTGGTACTATGTAGAACCTGAAACCTAACGATTTCAAAAAGCTATACATCATCCTTGAAAAGGACTTCAAAAGATCAGACAAGATGAAGTAACTTTAAAAATCATCCCTATTATATTTGGGATGAACATATACGTTTTTTTTTTTTAGTAGGGTAAGTTTTAGTAATGCTCTTTGGAAAACTTAAATACATATTGGCTTCAAAGCTATTATAAAATAATATTCAAAGGCATTTGAATATTCACAACAAAATTCTAATTAACCAATTTCAAGTATTGATAATATCTCTAATCAACCTCAAATATTGATAAAATTAAGTATTCTATAGATAAATTTCACTTATGTTTCTTGGTAAGCATGGGGATAATACCTATCTTAAAGTAAAATTTGTAAGATCATATGAGGTTATTGGGATTTTTGTTTTGTTTTGTTTTGGGTCACATCTGATTATGCTCAGGGTTTACTCCTGATGCTATGCTCACTAATGACTCCAGATTTGGCTCAGGGTTAGGGATGTGGATACTGGAGATGAATCCAGATTTACTACATGCAAGACAAGTGCCAAAACTTTGGTACTAACTCTCCAGCCCCATGAGGTGATTTTATTTTTCACTGAAATTTTTGTTTTTGAGCTGCATCCAATGGTCATTGGGACTTGTTTCTGGCTCATGCTCAAAGATCACTCCTGGTAGGACACAGGGGACCATCTGTGGTGCCATGAATTAAACCTAGGTTGGCTTTGTACAGGATAAACGTCTAAATCACTAATGTCTCTAAACCCTTAGCAAACTTTCATAGCATTTAGTTATATATATATATATATATATATATATATATATATATATAGATAGATAGATAGATAGATAGATATAATATGAAGAATTGTAGTCCTAAAAACATAGTGATATGGAATATTTGTTATTAAGTTTGTATTCAAAATTAAAATGTCAATAAAAATAGAGAAATACAGGTTGATCTCTTTTTTAGAAACTTGGAAGTATTCTAGATTTCTTTGCAGGTAATGACATTATCTACAGAATTCTACAAAATGAAGACAGAGTGGTGTTGCACGCGGTAGGGTATCTGCCTTGCATGCGCTAACCTAAGACAGACCACAGTTGAATTTTCTGGCATCCCACATGGTCCCCCAAGCCAGGAGTGATTTCTGAGCACATAGCCAAGAGCAACCTCTGAGCGTCATTGGGTGTGGTCCAAAAACCCAAAACAACAACAAAAAAGAATTTTACAAAATAATTGGAGCTTTGGAAGGCACAGAATAGGAGGATATCCAGGCAGTAGACAGAACAGACAGAATCAAGTGGTGAGAAACAACCTGTCTAATTAAGAACCTGCAAGCAATTGATATTTTGAGACTTCAAATTGTGGAACAAGGGACTTGATCAAAAGAAATATGAAATTAGAGAAAAGTTGGAGCCAGTACTTAAAGATTAGTTTTTTGCAATATGAAGGACTTTGAACTTTATTATCTAGTCAATAGCAATTATAAATATATTTCTTGTTAGTTTAACAGTGATATAATTAGATTTATGTTTTCAGAATTGTTCCAGGACTGCCTTAAATAAATTGCACACAAGTTAAGTGAAGGGAATATCTTAGAAAGTCATTGTAATAGTTCAGAGAAGCATTGAAGCTACAATACCTGAGATACAATAGACTTGTAATCGGTGAAACTGTTTTCTTTTTTCTCATTTGACAATTCTCTAAGTGATGACAGTGTTATCACCATTTTACAACCTAGGGGATTTAGTTGCTACTTCAAGTGTTTCCCTCTGGATCCAGATTGTAAATGATAGAGCCAGAAATATTACTGTTTTTGCTTCCAGGTTCATCATTCTTCTACCATCTAAGAGCTCTGAGTATACAACTGAAAATAGCAAGTCCTTAAATAGAATATAATGTGTGTGAATGTACCTATGCACATACACACACACACACACACACATGCACACGTGTGCAAAAGCACTTTCATACTATCGGTTGATTTTATTATTATAGGAAATGGACAAAATGAAGGAGAGTTAAAGATCATGCTCTAATTTTGCTTTACATTATGATGAAGGAAATAATCAATAAGCAAATAGGTTATATAATTGTGAAAAAATAAGGTTATGTGGCAAACTAGGAGAAGGTTAGGGAATAGAAATTTATGGGGGAATCTCCCCCACACCAGAGGGGCTCTTCAGGAGCACCTTAGGTAAGCTGGGCCCTGGGGGGAGGAATTGGGGTGGAGTGCAGCTCCACCCCCTATGCATTCACAAACAGCAGGGGCCAGAGCTGGGCCCAGAGTTTACACAACTTCAGACAATAGTCAAAGTAATGTCCCTTTATCGTTTTTTTATTTATTACCATTCTCAAAAGCTTTGGTTTTTGGACCACACCCAGTGACGCTCAGGGATTACTCCTGGCTATTCGCTCAGAAGTTGCTCCTGGCAGGCACGGGGGGACCATATGGGGAACCAGGGGATCGAACCGCGGTCCGTCCTAGGTTAGTGCAGGCACCTTATCTCCAGTGCCACCGCCCGGTCCCGACAAATACCCTTTTTAACCCATCCAAGAATACTCTTGCCCTTGACTACAGAAAAGGTAATGGAACACCCTATATAAGGAGGATTGCACTCAAATAGATGTGTGAAAAATAATTTATGTGGAAGTTATTTTTTTAATGTTGAAGTCCTCTCTGACTACCAAGTCTTAACCTTAAATATCCATCTATATGATGAATATATCCCCACCTATCATTGCCCCTCCACATCGAGAGACCCTTATATTCCCCCATATCCCAATCCTGATTTGTTACCTCCCCTTCATTTACCCCTTTTCCCTCAATTCTTACCTTGATAGGCACCAGTCCGACCTCTTCCGCAATAAAGCACCATTCAGCTCCTCAATGACAGACACCCTCTAGAATCCCCTTCTCGTGTCTCAACAAGAAACTTCAACCAACATGCCTGCTGACTTAAGCTTATGACTCCTCTCACCCCTGTCAAACCATGGACCGATACATCATACCAGAATCAGCTACAGCAAAACTCCCCACTCAAGGACATTACAGGACTCTGAAATTCTGCAAATCATATCTTAAACTGTAAACTAAAATTAGTGATAAGAAAAAGTGCCTTGACTTCCACTCCCCACAAAATTATCTCAGTAGACCTCATTGGGAGACCTATATTGCTTATGTAAGCCTAATATCGTATTAATAATGTATCTTAAGATTTATACTCCTAAACATACAGATAGCCTCCCCCATCACTTTCTTTTTTCAAATACCTTTCTTTTCCTTTTTTTCCCCTCAATTTATCTTTTTTTTCTTTTTTTAATTTTTTAACTCAATTTCATGTATTTGCTCTATTTTTTATATATGCATATTCTCAGCTTGGGTGCGCCCGGGTACAAAAACCAAGAACCGTCTTGCCTGGGATAAAATCTCAGACCACACCACCGGTACTGTATGCGTAGCCTGTCATCCCTACTTGGAATAGCACCAGCAATACCAAAGGACACCATACATTTTTGTATAGGCATAGTAAATAAGGGGAAATCATGGACTCAGACAGAAGATCTTATCTCTATGGATAAGAACTCACACTTTTTACACAAGGGTGCCTCCCATCATGGACATATGTCATGTGGATACAACTCAGTCTCCAGGAGATCGGTCACTGTCCGTTTTCTAATCCCAGATCCCAGACGTAGAACTGAAACAACTCCCTGCAACACCACCAGGAACTAAGCCCTTTTGGGAGATATACTTGTGCTAGTGCTGATAAGACAACGTGGACAGCAAGAAATGTCAACTTGACCTAAGACAGGAGGTCCTATCATATCACCTAACACTCAGTGGAAACCAGAAGATGTATTGTTCTTTGAAATATGAAAAATAAGAGCACTAACTTCAGAAAACAGACTTTGACAACAGTGACTGGTAGAACTTACCTGGAAACCATTAAGGAAAACCGTACCCTAAGCAATAGTCCAGGTCTCTAACAAAAATCAAGATCTCTTAGCACAGAGGCCCAATTCTGACAAGAGAGACTGAGCAGAATCTTTGGAATCATGACTTCCTAGACTATGGCTTAGGTAACTAGCAAAAACATGGAGCACAGGACTCAGAAAGCTGAACACATCAAAGATGTTGGAACAACCTCTAGAATCTTAAAGACTACCCTAGGCCTTGTCCTAGGACATGTGCAAATACCGAGATTGCTTTCTACAGTGACCTGATTTTCTCGTCCACAACCGAGAGGAAAGTTTCCTGACACCTCCACAACAACAAAAACAAACAAACAAAGCCCCTGGGATATGACAATGAGAAAGTATGGAGCCAATGGTTGTTCCCATGACAATATGCTCCAGGAATGGAGAAACCCTGAATCCATTAGGCCATGGAAATTTCCATACTTCCCCAATATTTACTGTGCCTATACAAAAAAAAAAAAAAAATGGGTAAC
>PVKC010034710.1:0-13656 GCA_004027635.1 Crocidura indochinensis
ACCACCACACAGCACTGATATGTTGGAGCCTTGGAGTGACAACTTCACAAAATGATTGGTGAGTGAATTCAGATAAACAAAGCACCTTAAGCAGTAGACTCACCACCCCCATCTTTCTAGGGACTCGAACTTTCATCCAATCAGGCATAAGGCAGATAGTTCTTATATTGTCTCCTTCTTTAGGGTTTTTGTTGCCCTTAAGTGATAAACATGCTCATTCAACTCTGGTGAGCTTATGACATTAGGTATCTTTAACCTGGCAAGCAATTCTGCTGACACTCACTTCTGGTTTGCAGTTGAACTGGGACACTTGCTTCATGAGAAACCCACATATCCTCTCTGTTGTTTCCTTAGTAAATCCAGTCTGGAATGATCATGGCATCCCACAACTCTGCTAGTCTAAGGACATTGAAAAGCCTTTGAACGTTGGGGATTCTTTCATAACCAATCTAAGAGAAACTTGCAAATTAGGCCAAGGTACTAAACAGTGCCTAGTACATTGCCTCAACTTTAGTCAAGTTCTGATAAAAAAGAAAGATGGTGGTAGTGAGCCTGAAACACAGAGAGGAAGATGGACAGGAAAGATGATAAACAAGTCTTATTCTGAAAAGAGTTTGAGGTTTCTAATGTAACTGGAAATCAGCTAGAAGCAAATTCACTGTATGACTGAGGAGAAAATTAAGTAATTAAACCCGATTCCTTTTTAATATGATTTCCCTTCAGAGAATAATCAGTAGAACTCTAAGTGTTTGCCAAAGTAATTTCATATTTAAATGTACATGACTCTCATGCACAGAGGGCAGGAAAGAAAATAAAGGTACTGACTTGTTGGCTACAATTTATCGATCAGATGATAATGTCTCGTAGATGAGGAATTCATCCATAGTCTTGCCTGATAATGAATATTGTGGCTGCCTTGATGATTGTTTTTTGGTTCAGATTCAAAAGTTCTTCCCTATAGAACTTCCTTGACGGAAAGCCTTAAGGGTGCCAGGAGATTGGCAGAACACACTTCTTTTTTGGGGGGTGGGCACACCTGTTTGATGCTCAGGGGTTGCTCCTGGCTAAGCGCTCAGAAATTGCTCCTGGCTTGGGGGGACCATATGGGACGCCGGGGGATGGAACCGCTGTCCTTCCTTGGCTAGCGCTTGCAAGGTAGACACCTTACCTCTAGTGCCACCTCACCGGCCCCAAGAGCACACTTCTTAATTAAAAAAAAAACAGTGCTTTTTAAAGTCTTTCTCAAAAGTAAAGAGGAGATAAAAGGGGTATTGTGGGGGCCAGAGAGATAGCATGGAGGTTCGAATCCTGACATCCCATATGGCACCCCGTGCCTGTCAGGGGCGATTTCTGAGACCAGATCCAGGAGTAACCCCTGAGCACTGCCGGGTGTGACCCAACAAAACAAAACAAAACAAAAAAACAAAAAAAGAGGGGTATTGTGGAGGCCGGAGAGATAGCACACTGGTAGGGCGTTTGCCTTGCATGCGGCCTACCTGGGACTGACTGTGGTTTTATTCCCATCATCCCATATGGTCCCCAGAGCCTGCCATGAGTGATTTCTGAGTGCAGAGCCAGGAGTAATCCCTGAGTGTCTTCAGGTGTGACCCACAAACACAAAAGGGATGACATTGTGGGCTGAGCTTTACCTCTCAGAGATATGAAGGAGGGGCCTGAGAGATAGCTGTTAGATTGGGCACTTGTCTTGCATGTGGCTGACCTGGTTTCAATTCACTGCATCCTATATGATCCCAGAGCCCACAAGAAGTGATTCCTGAGTGCGGATCCAGTTATAATCCCTGAGCACCACTAGGTGTGGCCACCAAAACCAAAAACCAAAAATGCGGGAAGACTTATTAGTTGACCCTACAGGTGAGCAGGAGGGAGAGTTCTTTCTTAGACTAAGCCTCTTTTCACCCCATCCCACTGCTTCCAGTGAATTCTCTTAGAAGGGACTGCCCTCTAGTATAATGCCATTGGCAACTGCTTCTCATTCAAGATCTCAATTTCCTCATTCTTTTGATTTTGTTTTTTGGGCCACACCTGGTGGCACTCATAGGGTTACTCTTGGCTCTGCACTCAGAAATCACTCCTGGCAGGCTTGAGGAAGCATATCGGATGCTGAGAGTCTACTATGGGGATGCTGTGCAAGGCAAATATCCTACCCACTGTGCTCACTGTGCTATCACTCTGGACTTTCAATTTCCTCATTCTTGAAGATTTCTATTATAAACTTGTCTTCTTTCACCTCTGTATGTGATTGCTCCAGGACCATCGATGCCAGCAAGTCTGGGACACTGCGTTCTGATGCCTCCTATCATCTGCCCCCCTCAGACAAGTCTCATGAGTCTGCCAGCCACCTCTGCCTGTCTGTCTGGAGACAAGGATCGGCATAATAAGCTTGCCCCTCATGCATGACTGACTACCTAATTTCTTTCTTCTATGATGAACTCAGTCAGCCGGTTGGCATTCTAACTTGAAGGAGTATTTTATAGTATTGAATCGTGGATCAAAGTTGCTATTGATACAGAGTATACAGACAGAAAAGTGTATCTGAACCAAGTGTGCAACTCACAGACTCAATCAGAACTTATGTTTGCAGCTAGTACTAAGACCAAGAAAGAGAACTTGGGGAGCCATGGATGTTGACTCTGTATGTTCCTTGCATGCTAAATTTGAGTTCCAGCGCTAGAAAAGAGAACTTCATCTGCATCCCAGAGCCCTTCTCCTAAATATTCCTTTCAGTAATAATTCCTATCTTTAAAGGTAACCAAAAGCCTAAATCTTAACAGCAGATGCCTTAGGCCCACCTCAAACCTTTACACAAATATCAGCATGCAGCAAGTGCTCATTGTTCCTTCACTTGGCACTATATTTGTGAGATTCAGCCTCATTGATTTGCTGACTTATGGGTGATATATGTTCATTGCTGGACAATGTATTTCTTTTAATATTAATGGACATTTAGGTAGCTTCCAGTTTGGTGTTACTAAGAGTATTGTTATAAAAATTCCAATGCATGTCTTTTCATCAACATGACTATATCTTTTGATATACATCACGAAATTCCTTACCCAATCATTGAGCAGTGATAGAGTAAGCTCACATTCAGCTTTAGCAGATACTGCCAAACAATTTTATAGCTGTAACAGTTTGTACTTGCCCTAGTTAATAACTGTGCGACCTTGGGGATCTTGCAATACTTTTCTGTCCCTTAGTCTTTTAATCTGTAAAATGGGGGTATAATTACCTACTTCATACAGGTGAAGGATTAAATGAGTTCCTGCATAGAACACTATGAATAGTGCCTAACACATAAAGTATTCCATAAATGCTAGATGATAGCTTCTTTAAGTATATTGAAATTGATTCCCACCAGTGTAGTAAGGGGAGTGAGCAGAAAAGAAATAGAAAGAAAGAGTTCCAGGTTACTTAGGAGGGGTAATCAGATAAGTGACTTAAGAGGTATCATATACAGGAGCAAATTAGCATACACAATCTCCATCTCTGGTTATCCAAATCAAGGTACTTCTTAGGAGCTTAAACATAAAAAATTAAATGAGAGTATCTGTGCTTCCAAATATTTATGGGAAGGTGTGAACCCACCACCAATATATACCCTTTTAAATTTAATTTTGTTGGTGGTGAAGCCAATGATATCTACTGTTGTCCTATTACAATGGGACCTAAGATTTAGTGAATTCCTTGCAAGTGTTGCCTGGACAAACACTACTTTAGGACTAACATAAGCAGATTTTCAGATAAGGGTTCAGTAGACAGCCAATGGAGAGATGAGAACTTATAGAAAGGAAATAATGGAAGGAGAGTCAATAAAGAGTAAGCTTAAAGACACAAATCTGAACTTCACATCAAATCCTCAGGTATAGGTGGCTTTATTTATTTTATTTTTATTTGTTTCTACACTTAAAATTTTATTTTATTTATTTTACCTTTAGTGAGATTTTTTAAAAGTTTTTTTAAATAATTTTTATTCTGATCAATGTAAATTACATCTTTCACAATAATATTTTAGATACAGAGTGACACTGAATCGCAGGCATTCCCACCATCATTGTTGTCCTCCCTCCACCCCTTTCCTAGCATGTATTCCATACCCCCCTTACTTGCCCCCCAGGCTCTTAGAATAAGTGGTCCCCTCTATGTATAGCTTGTTCTAGATTGGGTATTGATTCTGTTGTCATTGACTTTGGGTTTGGTGTTTAAATATGATCATTCTTTTTTATTTCTACTCAGTTTTCAGACCTTTGTTTGGTCTTGGTACCATCCATTATTTACCCCTCAATTTATGAGGCAGGACAAGATGATTCAAGTTATGTGGTTCTGTTTGAAGGGAAAAGGGGGGGGCAAAAATCAAACAACCAAAAAACCAAGAGGAGTCCATGTAGAAGTTATAAATATCAAGTACCATGGCCAAGTATGAAGTAACTCTGGTAATTGTAAAAACAATGGGAAGGAGAAAAAAGGAATGAAAAGCAAATCAAGAGATAATAATTGTTAAGGACAGGAAAACTCTGTTTTATCTTTGTAATAAATTAAGCATATCTCTCCACTAATGGATAGATGATAAACTGCCTCTTTATGATGTTTTAGGTGCATGAACAACAGTGATATAATGACAGTAGTCTTACCATTTAAGTCAGAATTATCTTTCATTTTTAACTTAGTAGTAAGTGGATTTTATATTTTTAAATGTATTCACATGGAATAATGAAAAACAAATGCTTCAGTGAATGAATTACATGGAAAATGATTTTGAGATCTGAGAGGAATTAAAAAAAACAACTTAAAACAAATTGATAGATTCGATTCCTTCACTCCCTTTCCATCCTCTCTTACCTTTTGCTTATAACTTTTTGGGAGGTTGGTTTATTTTTGTTTGGGGGACACACTCAGATGTAATACTCCTGGCTCTGCACTCAGTTTCAGGGGACCATAACAGATGTCTGCCTGGGTTTACTGTACAAGGCAAGTGGTTTACCTACTATACTATCTTTCCAGACCCATAATATTTAAGATTCAAAGCCTTTTCTTTAGCAGTTTCTTGCTTCTAACTGTGTGGAAAATGAATTTGAATCAAATGAAAGAATTTGACTTCATATGGCAATTACTGATCACTAAATTGAAAGGAGTATCTGTTTCCCAAAATAAAGACATTTCTGGGGAAAACGGCTTCTTCCTTTATCTAGTCTTTAATCCAACTAACAAATTCAAGTCTGGCTAAAAGACTAGTGAACAGGTGAGAGGAATATAGAAAAGAGATGCTATAAGATCATTTTCGGCACCATGTATTTTCAATATGAACTACGGCAGCAAAAATAAGAGCTATATGCTGTGCATTTAAGGCCTTTATGTACTTTATGTGCTTGGCCTTAGAATTTTTTCACTTTCTTATATGACAAGATTTGTTTTTAATAGCGAGGGGAAAATGTTACTACCAAAGCAATTTCCAGAGAAAGATGACTTCCTTGGGAAAAGAGCATGATCTCTTATGACCTTTGGGGCTAAAATTTCAAGGGTTTAGAGATGTTCACCAACCATTTCTATTTTGAATTTTCCGAATTATTTGCCTCAACATAGCCTCCAGAATTTTTCAAGGAGGTCAGGGGTGTAGGAGGCCACAGTGTAAGTGAACATTTCTTGATTCCCAAACAGGCCACATGTCAAAGGTTGAGTGTACTACAAACATAAACTAACCACTCTGTTCCAATGTTGTGATTTTATCCACAGCATTCAGCAGATTAGAATAGTCTTACAGCGCTTTTGAAGGAGGGTCTTATTGCAACCTGATTTTTTGGTAGACTGTAATACTCAAAAAATTAAAATGACTCTCAATAGAATTACATTGGAACACTCAGATAGGCAATAAGTTTTCTATTTATTGTAAAAAGGTAAAGAGAAGCATTTCATCTTTGGGTGCATATTGATAAGAAAACCTGGGATTTCTCCACCCACATCTTGATAATTTGTTTCTAAAATAAAATTTACAGCTTAAAATTGGTCAATTTGCAGTTGGAGCATGTAAGGTGCTTGCTTTGCTCATGGTCAATTCAGTTTGATCCCTGGCACCCCATAAGGTTTCACAATTCCTGCCAAATAACTCCTGTGAACAGAACCAGAAGACCTGAGAACTGCCAGGTGTGTCTCCCCCACAAAAAATAAAACAGAAAACAAACAAAAACAAAATTGGAGTATGCGACTAGTTTGCTATTTGAAGAGTAAAGGTTTTTTTTAACTCCTTTTAGTAAAAGCCTAAACAATTGTGGTCTTATGCATATGATTGTGGCTAGAATAAATATGTTACAATTGTTAGCACACATAATGTTCTCTTGATCAATATTTGTTAAGTTACTATGAAAAGAAAAATAGCTGTAGACTGGACTAGGAGCCAGGGTGTGGCTCTTGGTAGAGTATATACCTTGTATGGGGCCTTGGGCTCAATTACCAGCACTACATTACATATATACACCCACACACATACTCTAAACTATTTTGGTCTTTGTGAGAAAGAACTAGAGTTCTTAAGTTCTTTAATATATAAAGTTGAGTTCTAAACAGGGACACATTATAATCGTGTGACTTGTTACTATCTACTATTGCATATGGTGGGTGGTTCATTTTTCTTTGATGTAGTGCATTCAACTTTCCCAAGCACTTTCATCACTGATGCTTGAAGCATTCATGAGTTGGCATGAGGAAAGAAATCCTTTATACTACATTTGCACAATCCTGAGATGATATGGACAGACACACAACCAAACCATTGCAATGACTTTAAAATCTAGGACTGGCCAGATGTTTTGAAAACTGCCTGGTCAGTTTGAAAGCCCAAGTTGCAATCATTCATATAGGATATTTTGTATATTGTTGTATTGGATAACATTGAGAATTAATAGGTAATGTTTATTGAGCAAGTTATAATTTTACTTTAAAAATCCTTTCCCATCCCTTTCCTTAGTGTTACTGTTGCTGATGATACTGTTTTCATTGTTGTTGGGATGATCAGGGGTCATAAAAGGTATGACTTTGGTGCACACACATTTTTAGCTGTGGCGATCACTGTGGGGGTACATACTAGACTGTACTGAATTGTTTGGTACTTGAAATATGTTTACTTGTCCTCAATTATGACAATTGATTCCTAAAATCCTCCTGAAGTTGGTAACCACATAACCACATATCTGGTAATTGTCTACAATGTTTGACTAGAAACCTCTGGTTAGGTAGGTGAAATGGGACTTTCACTATGTGTTTGCAAATGTGCTCACTGTAGGGGTAAAGCATGCAAGCTCTGGTTGTGGTGCTTATAGGGCCACTATGGTGCTCATACCTGTGTTTGCCAAAATGGCTCACACAACTTTTTGTAACAATGCTCAATCTGTGGTACAGCTAGAAATGACTAATGACTTGCAACTCTGGGAATGATAGCCATATTGCCAGGAATGTGGGATCCAGCGACTTGAAATTGTATTCATATGCTTGCAAGGCACTTCAAGCAATTGTTCCTCCAAGTGCTTACTGAGCACTTTATGCAAGGTAAAGAATCCAGGTAGAGGATCATCCCCAATTTTCAGGAGGGGAAACTGAGGTTAAGTGATGAGAGTCAACCTAAAGTCAGATAATGATACAGGCACACCCTTAAGCACCTCTATCTAGTAGGCTAGTTACTACTTTTTTCTCATGAAAGTAAGGGAAATGTTCAACCAGAAAATTAAATCTAGGAATTCTCTTATGAACTACACTTATTAGAGTAAAAATTTAAATGTTCTAGACTGCTAAGACATTAATGTATCTTAAATTTTATCTTTTAATTAATTTCGATTGTAAAATTTCATTATTACCCTCTGGGGCATTTGCTCTACAAGAGCCTAACAAATCAGTGCAACAAAAAGAAACAGTCAACAGGAATCACTTATTTTTCCCTCTGCTGACAGCACATTCTTGAAGTGCCCTTAACAAAAGTGTCCCTCAAGAAAAACCTTAAAGAAACACTTCTGTGCATTTCAATAGTTAGTATGAGTCGAACTAAGTGTGACTAGTCCTCCAGAATTGTCTGAAACTCTCATATGGATGGCAAAAGAATTGCTGGTCCTCATAATAGCTGATACTTCAACTTATCTCTCAAAGTCAAGTGATGGATAATCCCTGAAGAATATAGGACTTCATCAAAGATAAACAAATGGAATTATATTAAAATTTGAGGAAGGGGAGAGTTAAAAAAATAAAATAAGAAACTTCTGCACCTCAAAGGAAACAATGACCAGGATAGAAAGACTCCCCATAGAATGGGAAAGAGTATTCATCCAGCATCCATCTGACATGAGGTTAATACACAAGATATAGAAGACTCTGGTAGAATTTTAAAAGAAAAAACATCAAAAAAAAAAAGAAAGAAGAAAAAAAATCCAGCCCTGTCAAAAATGGGGAGAAGAGATAAATAGAAACTTCCTCAAAGAAGAACTATAAATGGCCAAAAGGCAAATGTGAAAATGCTCCACATCATTGATCATCAAGGAGATGCAAATCAAAACAGCGAGATAAGATCTTACACAACAGAGACTGGCACACATCAAAGAGAACAAGGACAACCAGTGCTGGCACAGATGCAGGGAGAAAGGGACATTAGTTCACTGCTGGTGGGAATGTCAACTGGCCCAGCCTTTTCGGAAAACACTAGAAATTGAACTTCCATATGACCCATCAATACTGCTCCTAGGAATATACCCTAGGAATCCTAAAACACAATGCAGAAAAATCCACTGTACTATTGTATTCATTGCAGCACTACTCACAATAGCCAGAATCTGGAAATAACTCAAGTGCCCAAGAATAGATGACTGGTTAAAGAAACTATGGTACATCCACACAATGGGATACTACATACCTCTTAGGATAAATGAAGTCACTAAATTTGCTTATACATGGATAGACATGGAGAGAATCATGCTGCATGAAGTTAGTAAGAGGGAGAGGATAAAGCATAGAATGATTGCACTCATGTGCAGGCTATAAAGAAAACAGTATGAGAATAATATTCAAAGACAACAGGAACAAGGTCTAGGGGGATTAATTATTCCGTGGTTGGAAGCTTGACAGAAAGAGGAAGAGAGGACAGTTAGAACAGAGAAGAGTCCATTGTGACAATGATAATCGGAAGTCATCAATCTGGCCAAGATCTAGGTGCATGAAGAAGGTAAAGTGATAAGGCAGAATACTCTTTCAGTAACATTATTGTAAACTGCAGTGCCTAAAAGGAAGAAAGGTGTGGGAGGAGGTCGAACCCCTTGCTGATGATCTGTGAGTCCAAAAATAACTCCCAGAAAGATAAATTAAATCCCATTCCTCTGTCCCCCTCCTTTTGGGGGGAGTCCTTGGAATAATATCCGGAGTAAACAATCAACAAAGGCAAAAGATTAGGGAAACAAAGGTTCAGCAAAGAAAGTCTTTTGTCAGTTGCAGCCAGCTCCAAAAAGCAAACCGAACCAGCAGTCAGTTCTGGCAAAAGAGCCTCTATAGCCTCCCCCACAAGCTCTTTATTTCCTTCCTTAATCGCCCCCACCTGGAAGATCCAGGTGGAGCGACAGGCAAAAACATCACAAAAATTACACAACAGAAAGGAAGGAGAGGAAATGAGAGATACTGGGGCGGGGGGAGCAGAAGGGAAATAAAGATATTGGTGGTGGGAAGTGTATACTGGTGAAGAGATGGCTGTTGTAACATTGTATGACTGAAACTCAACCATCAACAACTTTGTAACTGTATACCTCACAGTGACCCAAATTTAAAAAATAGGGTTTCAAAAATATAGGGTTTTAGGTTAGGGGGATATCTCAAAGTTCTGGAGTGCATACTCTATATCTTGCAGCTCTGAGTTCAAGTAAAGACTGGGTTTCAATAGCACAATATACCTCAGAATTTGCTAGGAGCAACCCCCAAGAACTGTCGGATGTTCTCCCAAACCAAAAAAACATGAAAGGAAAAAGAAATAGGGTTACTCTATCATGCTGCTTCCAAATCTGAGTATTAGTCAATGAGTTTGGGAAGATTTCTGGATTCTGTAGGATATGGGTCAATTAGGAGCAAGTGAGATGAGATAAAATGACACTGAAAGTCCTTGAGTATGTACTGGCATTAGCAAAAGGCTTTTAAAAAACAATCACTAATTCAATATGATTAATTATCTTAAAGTAGCCTGTAGAGTGTTTCCTGAGCAGCCTTGGAGGTCACTTCAAACAAAGTAAATAAACCACGGCTAATGTGCTGACATTCTACAGAGAAAAGACAATGGCTAAAAATGTCCATCCAATTTCCATTACTTACTAGGGTTATTAGAAACAAGAAATGTGCTCACTGATCTCAAGTGGCACAAATACTATTTTCTTGATCAAATCAATTTAGCCACAGGGAAATTCAAGAGTTTCTTTGCCCTGCAACAGAGAGAAAGAGGGTGAGGCCTGGGGTGAAAGGCTGTTTTTACTCACCCCTGAGACAGTCCACTTAAGAGACATAATTGGATTTCCACTAAAGCAAAGCAACTCTTGCCTTTAAGTCTACCACTAGATGAATTCTTAGACCTTGAGACTCATGGTAGATCTAGAATAAGTACCATCAGCATAATCTGGATACTCATAAGAAATGAAGAATTTCAGTTCTCATCCTAGACCTAACTGAATAAGAATCTTCAGAGACATTTCTATATTTGTGTACGCATTAGCCTTTGAGATACACTGGACTAGGACAGCATGAATGGTTATTCAAGAGTGATAGTACAGCTAGTAGGACACTTTCCTTGCATGTGACTGACTCAGATTCAATCCCTAGCAGCAGATATGGTTGCTAGAGTCCTCCTAGGAGTGATCCCTGAGCACAGAGATAGGAATAATTCCTGATCACCACCATCAGGTGTGGGAAAGAAAGACTAGAAACAGACTTAATTGGACAAACTTAATCTGACTATTACACAGATATGAATTAAAAGCATTATTGTGGCCAATGTCACTAACCACAAAGCCTTCCAAGGGGTACAATACTCGAAGGACTAAGATACATTTGGTCTTGGAAATGGTTGAGAAAATTCAACTAGAGCAAACACTGAGCTTGTGCCAGCAAAGATGCCATCTCTGAAGACTGATGTAAAACATCTGGACCAGATTTGGCAGCCACCACAGAAAACTGTTTGGGGGAAATTTTCTGCTATGTGAAAATGTTCACACCCACGGTATAACTGGGAAAATTTCTTTTGAGTTGTCTTTGTATAACAAATAGACACATTTCATTTTATGATTGGTTCATATCTATTGGGATCATTTTACTTAATGTCCATCTTGTAAAGGAAAATCTATACTTTTCCTTTTCTATATGTGCACCCCATGGATATTTATTTATTATTTTAAGGTTTTATCTGGAATTGGCACCATGAGATTCAGCCCATGGAATGAAGTTGCACACACACTGGGCTAAAGCTACAGAATAATGGGCTAAAAATGGACAAAGGCCCAACACTCAGATTTATCAACTGACCATATAGACTTATCAAGTGAAAAATACACATCCAAAATCACTTTTGCTTCTGGAAATTTCAATCAAAATCACTGTCTAGGAAATTCACATGTAGTCAAAACTTTTTAAAATTTTTTTCATGATAAAGTGTATATTTTAGTACCAAAAATGTGTATTTTTCCCTCCATGAAGGAAACTCACATTTTTTGGTTTGGGAAATACTTGAAATTATCGAATGACAATTTCTCTCTGCTCTCTTTATTGCACACAGGGCTGTCTTAAAACAAGGGTCCTTTAAAAAGCAGACCAACAAAAATTTATGGCTTTTTAAAGGTATGCTCAACCTGATATCCAGCTTTGAGGAGTTAGTATAGCTAGAGAAACAAATTTAACTTGCATTCTTGTCTAGGAACAATCTTGTGCTTCAAAGCAAACAGAAAGTGCTTCAAAGCATCTAAATGTACTTGGCGTCCTTGCTGTGCAGAATAATTGTTTATTTCTGTGCTGCCAGAAGGGCTGGTGCATCTGAAGAGTACAGAGGTAACAGTGTTCCTATGTTTGCAAAACTATGAGAGAAAGGTTGATGAATAATTTATACCCACTTTCACAGTAAAGAACCCATTTGTCTGAGCATTTACTTGGAGGCTATTTGCAGTTAACAATTCACAAAGTGTGGTAACCTCCAGGATGGTCCCCAGTGATTCCCCTAGATTGTGTGATACTTTTTCCTAGAGTGGTGGCTGGAGCTAGTAATGATCCCTTCAAATGAAATGAGTGAGGCACCAGAGATGGTGACCTGAGCATGACCATAAAACAAAGTCTAGCATCTTGTCCCATCATTCTTATTGCCATGATCTGCTCTTGGGTATGCTCACTGCTGCATGCGAGATATCATATGGAGAGAACCTCATGAGGGGAAAGAGTCAGAAAAACAGCCTGAAGAATATTTAAGGAACACTTTTGGGCTTGTCAAATCTTGGGCACCTGTAATGTTAGTTGACACTGAACCTGAATCTTACAACTAAGCTGTTTCTTCACTCTGAAACTAAGAAAAGAACCATTCATTCTCTTTATATTCTAGCTTTTGGGGGAAATTTGCTACACAGAAATGGATGATGCCTCTTCTAGATTTATTCCCTTATTCAGGCAGGAAGCATTTTTTAAATAAAAGACTGCATACTAGACACTGCTTAAACAGAGGTCAATATCTACTGATATTAAGGTTAATATCTACTGATATTCAAGAATTTGGGTTCTACCCACATAGCACAGAGGGGCATTTATCCTTGGAAATTTTTATTTGTAGCAATCATCTTTGAAAATACAATATGCCACAATATGGCTTCTGCTAAATATATATTTTAGTTAAAATTTGTAGGTCAATAAATATCTGTAAATTGAATACATCTCTGAATTGTGCCTACTTGCATACTTTCAAAACAGACAAAAGGCTCCCTCCTACTGTGGACAGCATACAATGAAAAATGAAAAAATGAAAGCAGTGTGATGAGTACATCGGGGGCTAGAATCTTTGGGAAGTGATTAGATCATGAGAGTGGAGCCCTAATAAATAGGATTAGCACCCTTAAATAAGATTCAAAAGATTCCTTATTTCTTCAACATGTAAGTGCCTTGATCTTGAACTTCCAAACTCTTGAACTGTGAGAAACATATTTCTGAGTTGTTTTTAAGTCACCCAGTCTGTAAAATTTTATAACAAATCATGACATTCCAATTTACAATATATACTCTATACTCTTCCTCCCAAATACTAAATCTTTCTCATTTTCCTTTCTGAACATCACTTGTGTTCTTTACTTATTTGCCATCTCACTTTCACTTTTTCAGTTAAGGCTATATCATTGATTTCTAACATTTCTTTACACCTTCCTTGTCCTGATCTCTAGTTTCCTCTCCCTGTCTTCCCTTTACCCTTCTTGATCCACAAAGCCAACAAAGTGATTTTTCTAATATTAATATACTGTCCTACTATCATGCTGAGAATTGCTCAATGCTTCCTAAATATTTTGGATGCCTTGTGGCATAAAGCTTTCTGCCTTCCGCCTCTTGAACTCACCCCAATATGCCTTTATATTCCAGGCATATTGAGTGATTTGTTTTTCTTGAATGTGCTAAACT
>PVKC010034711.1:0-13657 GCA_004027635.1 Crocidura indochinensis
ATTCTTCTTAAAATGTATTAATGTGGCTACACTCATACTTGAATTAAAGTTAAAAATCATAAACTTATATGCTCTGTGGCCTCCCATGGAATCCCTGTGATCTATTGTGACCTCAGTGGCTAGTGATGTCACCGATGTCTATATAAACAGACCTGCTTGTTCTAGTCTCATTTGCCATAGGCAAGCGGCATGTGCACTTGTGTTTCAAAATGGAGATTTTTGATCCCCCATATTTCCCTAACCCAGTCCCCAGGGAGGAGGCCCAAGGCAAGTCTCTATACCTGAAAGTACTTTTGAGGTGGTGTTTTATGTTCTGTGGCTCATTGTGGTAAGAAAAATCATGACGTGTTACCAGGTAAGGACACAGGACGAGTTCCTGGGGATTTCACGGTAGGACAGTGTATCGGAAGGAGACAATTGAGAGACACACTGAGACTGGGGTGTCTGAAGACAGAATAGAACATCAATCCTCTAGCAGAGCAGAGTGCAAAGCCTATTACGTCAAATTCAGAGACTATTTGGGTTCAGTGGCGGGGTCTGAAGTGAAGTACCACATGCAGGGCTGTTGGAGAACTGGAGTATCAGCTCTGCATAACAAGTCACAGATCCATGTAAGGGGCCACTCACACAGTGGTCCCTTGGGCGGCTTCTCAGGACAGTGGAGACGAGTTTGAGAGCCACTCAGCAGAGGGTACCAGGGCTCTCCCTAAGGTAGTCCATGATCAGTGGCCTTATTCTAGGAGTTTCCTTGGCAGAACTAGCTGGTAGCATGGGTGTGGGCCTACTGAGGCGAATGAGAGAGTTGTAGCACTGTGTCAATGATTCCGGAAGAAAACTTACTCTATATTGTTGTGCTCCTCACCCGAGGCTTCTCTGAAGTGCCGAGAGTCCACTTCACTCTTTTCTTTTCAGCTTTGGAGGGCCAGGAGGAGGAGATGCCTTTTATTGAGAGGTAAGGAGTCAGGGGGACCTTCCTCTCCCTGTCTTCAAGTCCCAGGTCATGAATTCTGAGGATGTCAATGAAGACGTCATCCCTCAGAGAGCCCATGGTCCAGGGAGGAGCAGTCAGTGGGAGGTCAGACAGAACCTGAGGGTTTCCAGCTGGCTCCTTTTGGGTATTTCTGAAGGGGAATGACTGCTGCTCCAGGTGGGCAGGGTGAGCGGTGCAGGGCCATTGTACCTTTGGACTTAAGTGACATTGCCTGAGTGCTTGGATGGCAGGTCCTCACAGGGCTCCGGAGTAGTTCTAACATCCCAAGATGGTCTGACAGGCCTTTGCCCAGAAGCAGGAGCCTTTTTAAACATCCTGGGGGCTGAGAGGTGACCCTGGACCCGGACCAGCAGCTTTGCTGCCGTCCCTGAGCAGCCCTCTCCTTGCAGCGAAATTTCTTTATCTTGGGGGAGGAGATGTGCCCTTGTGGCTATATATTATTGTAGAGTGAGTATTCTCCTCATCCCCCATCAAGTCAGTGTGGGAGTGGGGACTGCCTCCAGCCATGGGGATGGGTGTGGTGCCCCCCCCCTGGCAGTTGGCAGTTACTGTGAGGTCATGGGGCAGTTGGGGGAGGGGGCATGATGGCCCTGTGGCTGGGGGAGGGGCAGGAAGAATCCAGAACCCATCACCCCAACCAGGCCCGGGGTCCTTTCCTCTCCCTCCTGCTCCATCCTGTGCTCTGTTCTCTGCAAAGAAAACACCCCGGAGGCTCAGTACAGACCTCCACTGTACAATTTTTTCTGATTATGTTCCATGGTGCTCCTTACAGGCTCAGGTAGTCGTTGTAAAAATGGCTGTAGTTCTGATATATTCAGTGCTGTACTAAAGAGTGCTTGAAAACCTGTTCTTGTTGGGGCCAGAGAGATAGCATGGAGGTAAGGCATTTGCCTTGCATGCAGAAGGACGGCGGTTCGAACTCGGCATCCCATGTGGTCTCCCGAGCCTGTCAGGAGAGATTTCTGAGTGTAACTCCAGGAGTAACCTCTGAGTGCTGCTGGGTATGACCCAAAAACAAACAAACAAACAAACAAACAAAAAACCTGCTCTTGTGGGAGGCAGAGAAAATTGTCTACATGTGTTCATGCACACAACTGATTAAAATAATTAAAACGCAATAGTATATATTATTGTAAATAGTTTTGTAAATGAATGTAGATATTTTATTTTTACATAATACTTATCCTGATTTCTGCTCAACTGCTCTATGAAACTTCTAAGTATAGAGCCTGGAGTAACTCCATATGCAGCCCCAGGTATGACTCCAAAACAAAAAAATGTTAAGTATGAAAACATCCTTATATATACAATCTTAAATATATAGCAATACTTTATAATGTGAACAAATAAACACCTACATAGTAAAATAGCTAGAGTGTAAAATAATTAGATAAACATGTCATGATAACATCTAGTTCTGGGTGAGAAGAGAATTCAGAATCAATAGATATTTTTTGGCTTAACTTTTAATTAAATATAATGATTTTTTTCTTTTTTTTTTTTTTTTTTGTGGTTTTTGGGTCACACCCAGCAATGCTCAGGGGTTACTCCTGGCTCCATGCTCAGAAATTGCTCCTGGCAGGCACGGGGGACCACATGGGGCACCGGGATTCGAACCGACGACCTTTTGCATGAAAGGCAAACGCCCTACCTCCATGCTATCTCCCGGGCCCCTAAATATAATGTTTAAACTTGAGTTCATTGGGCCATGGATGTGGATACTCATTATATTAACTTTATATGTGATTATTAGAATTATTTTTCAAGCTAAATTGATATATTTATTCAGCTTTAAATGACTAACAATTCTGGAACATGAAATTCGGCCATGAAACATGAAACTCTTTTTACTGATGAATATTTATTTGTTCAATAGCACCCTCTGCTGTTCCAAAGTAGGCTATAACAATCTACAGCAAAATCAACAGAAGTCAGAGAGCTCCACATACTTTCCCTCCTTCCACTCCAGCAGAAGCAGCCCTGCACTGGAAGTAAACATTACCACAGTAGACGACAAAACATAGTTTGTGGAAACTATTCTATACAAGGAGTTTCTCTTATGCATATGAAAAGCCCACAGCTTGAGGAAAGCTACCTATGCAAAGCACATGCCAAGACAGAAATTTCTCCCAACCCCATTTGATACATGTTTAATACACAAAAGCAGACAAGTGGGGAGAAGCAGAGAGGTCAACTGGCTGAGTAAAAGGAAAGGCCAGGGCCTGATCCAGCCACTCTAATCAACAACTTTATTAAAAAAGGAAAACATGGCACAGGGTACAGTTTTTAATAAAGATCTGTTACATCTTACTAACAGTAAACTTTCTTCTCACTTCCTGTTTCTGACTGGTTTTCTTTCTCATTCTATTCTGTCACTTGGAACTGCTAGAGCCTTTGTATGCCACCAGGTACAATGCTTTGTTATGGGCAGACAAGGACTTGGTTAATGACAACGTGTGGGATGGGATCCTTCTCATTCCAATCCACTTTTGCTTCTATCTCTTTCACCATTCTGATGGGAACACTTTATCATTTAGCCTCTTTACAAGTATATGCCATCTTCATATTTTTCAGAGCACCCTTCAGTATTTCAGCCCTATGCTGACTCTCCTTTCACAAGTCTCTTTGACAAGTCCCACATCAACAATTCCTCAGCTTCTTCTTCTAGGAAGTGTGGCATGAAATTGAGTACACTGCTGATATATTCAGGGTCCCCAAATATCTCCCAAATTGAGAGACCACCTCCCATTCTCGGGGAGACTTTGACAATAATCATCTGCAATAACTGATCTAAACAAAGAGGTTTTGGGGGACAAAAGGTTTGACCAAAAACCCTAATCCTCCCTGCTTTGATCTCTTTCTTCCTCTCCTCTCTCTGTCTGTCTCTCTTTCTCTGTCTTTCTGTCTCTGTGTCTGTCTTTGTGTGCTGTCTCTTTCTTCTGCCCTTCTCTTCTCTCTCTCCTGTCTCTCCTCTCTCTGTACTCTCTGTCCTCTCCGTCTTCCCACAACCCCCTCTGTCCAGCTGCCTATGCCCAACCATCTCCTTTGGCCTTGCCTGGAAGCTCCTTTATTTCCTAATCAGTCGCCCCCATCTGGAAAGTTTAGGTGGGATGACAGACAAAGAACAAATAGAATAAATACAAAATAAATACAATACATAAAATAAATACTGAAATACTCTACAGGAGCATTCTCAGATTATCCAAAATCTGACAGCTCCTGATAATTCCTTAAAACTTCGATTTTATGATGTAAGATGTCATAAAATTTAAATTCAAAGGCTAGAGTCTTTCTTGAGATGATGGTAAGATATGTTTCCTAAAGATTATTCACTTTTTGCAAATAGCTCAATGCATATTCATTTCTTTTTTAATATCTTTATTTAAACACTTTGATTGCAATATGATTGTAATTGGATTTCAGTCATGTAAAGAATACCCCCCTTCACCAGTGCAACATCCCCATCACCAATGTTCCAAGTCTCCCTCCTCCGCGCTCCCCCACCCTTGCCTGTACTCTAGATAGGCTTTCTACTTCCCTCATTCATTCACATTGTTATGATTATTCTCAATGTAGTTATTTCTCTAACTGCACTCATCACTCTTTGTGGTAAGCTTCATGTTGTGATCAGGACCTTCCACTCCTCTGTTGTCTCTGAGAATTATTGGAAAATTTCTTTTATTTTTCTTAAAACCCATAGATGAGGGAGCCTATTCTGCATCTCTCTCTCTTTTTCTCTGACTTATTTCATTCAGCATAATAGATTCCATGTATAGAAAAATTTTATTATTTCATCTCTCCTGGCAACTGCATAATATTCCATTGTGTATATGTACCACAGTTGCTTTCTATTGAAGGACATCTTGGTTGTTTCCAGAATTTGGCTATCGTAAATAGTGCTGCAATGAATATAAGTGTAAGGAAGGGATTTTTGTATTGTATTTTTGTGTTCCTAGGGTATATTCCCAAGGGTAAATACCTATTCATTTCTTGAGTAGAATATATTGAGTCAAAAAGAGTCAGATCATGAAATCTATATATAGTAGGGAGATAATAAATACAGAAGTAAAGAAACTAAAGCAGCCAGGGTACTAAGGGTGGAAAAAATAAAGAAAAAAATAGAACCTTGTAATCAGAGTAAACAAAACACTTTTAAATGGTACTAATTTTAGTGATAAATTAGATCCCAGTATGGTAGATGAAATTTACTAGAAGTGAGAAGGTCAGGGAACAAAACGTCTCCAAAAAATAAAAAATATAGAAGATGTTGACAGAACATGAGATGGAAAGCAGTAGTTCTTGGAAAATCCAGGAACCTAAATCATAAATTAAGGAAGCAGGTAAGTGCGTAAATCCAATAAGGAGTAGCCAGAGGGCAGGAATCTTGAGCATCAGGTTAGTTGGAGAGTGCTGGAAACTACAGTGGAAGCCAAAGATTCAACATGTGGAAGAGTTCCACTTCTCAGGCTAGCAACCCAACACACAGCTGCATTTTAGAAACTTTTCCGAGGAAATAGGATTCAGAGAATCTTCTTTAGTTTCTGTGTGCAGTTATCAACTTAGATGAGATAATGTCTGCTATTATGCTTATTTGGTTTCTATATTCTAGTCTCTGCAGTTAAATGTTTTCCTCTCTTCACTTCAAGATTTCATTTTTCTATTCTAGAAAAATTCCTTCAAAATGGTGACTTCTCTGAGAGCCACACTGATTGCAAACCATATGTTAAAATGTAAAGAGTTCAAATTGTCAATTCCCAAGTAACCAGTAATTGAATTCCAAAGATAATTAGAAAGCTGTTCTTTTAGAAGAACAATATATATATATATATAGTATATCCAAATTATTTTTAAAAATTCTTATTGAAATATTACCTACATTATTGTAGGTAATATGTTCTGTTTATTTCCACTAAATGTTCATACAAATGTCTGGTCTTGATACTATCCTTTTTCCCCCTCAAATTATGAGGCTGAACAAGATGATTCCAGTAACGTGGTTATTTTGGAGATATTACAAAAGATAAGGGAGAAGAAAAGTAAAAAAAATTAAAAAGAACTAGAAGGAGTCCATCTAGGTGTTATAAATATTCCTTTAGAAGAAGAAAGGGAGAGAAAAGAAAAAGTTAACATAACAAAACAA
Source organism: Crocidura indochinensis (assembly GCA_004027635.1). Taxonomy (NCBI): domain Eukaryota; kingdom Metazoa; phylum Chordata; class Mammalia; order Eulipotyphla; family Soricidae; genus Crocidura; species Crocidura indochinensis. The sequence goes on from PVKC010034711.1 coordinate 6,132, forward strand.
ACAAAAAACAATAAGTCAGTAACAAAAGAAGTACAAAAAGAACAAATCAAAAACCAAAACCATCAACTACGAAAAACCAAAAATAAAAAATAAAAAAAAATAAAAAACAAAAGCAGTCCAAAAACCAAAACCAGGGGCTGGAGAGATATCATGGAGGTAAGGCGTTTGCCTTTCATGCAGGAGGTTGGTGGTTTGAATCCCAACATCCCATATGATCCCCTGAGCCTGCAGAAGCAATTTCTGAGCATAGACCCAGAAGAAACCCCTGAGCTGTACTGAGTGTGAGCCAAAAACCCAAACAAACAAACAAACAAACAAACAAAAAAACAGGGGCCAGAGAGTTAGCATGGAGGTAAGGTTTTTGTCTGGCATGCAGAAGGATGTGGTTCTTTTTTTTTGGGGGGGGGTCACACCCGGCAGTGCTCAGGGGTTACTCCTGGCTCCATGCTCAGAAATTGCTCCTGGCAGGCACGGGGGACCATATGGGGCACCGGGATTCGAACCGATGACCTTTTGCATGAAAGGTAAACGCCTTACCTTCATGCTATCTCCCGGGCCCCAAGATGTGGTTCTAATCCCAGCATACCATATGGTCCCCCGACCCTGCCAGAAGTGATTTCTGAGTGTAGAAGAGCCAGGAGTAACCCCTGAGTGCTGCCAGGTGTGACCCGAAAACCAAAAACAAGCAAACAAAACAACTACTTAAAAAGATTTGTGTTTTTCTTCTCCTCCTCCTCCTCCTCCTCCTCTTCTTCTTCTCTTCTTTTTTGCAAAGGCACAGTAAATATTGGGGAAATTAGAACAGGGATTCTCTTGATCTAAGAGATAGTGTTTCTTCGCCCTTGAAGCATACTGACATGGGAACAAATATAGACTCCATACACGCTCATTTGTATACCCCAAGATCTTTTTATGGTGCCAAAAGACTTTTTACTGAGTTGTGGACGATGACATCATGCCTCTGTAGGAAGAGATCTTGTTATTTGCAAAGGCTAAGAGAGAGTTTTGGATTGTTTTATTCTTTTATTTTATGGTTCTAGAAGTTCTGTTCTATCACTGTTGTTGTAATCAGTCTTCTGTAATCAGTGGTCGTGGTTTATGCTTAGATCCTAAAACAGAACCTAGGACAGAGTCTTTCAGCATGGTTCCATAAGTTCTGCTCAGTTGCAGTTGTCAAAGTCAGACCTCTGGAATTAGAGATCTTGGTTTTAGTACAAATTCTAGGTCGAAGCCTCAGCTAAGATCTTTCTTATTGGTTACTCGATAGATTCTGCCCAGTCCATGTTTCTCAAGATCAGTCTTCTGTAGTTAGCGATTTTGGATTTTGCATAAAGCAAAGGATGACATGTCTCCTGATTGCATCATACTGTTAGGTGATGAGATAAGGCAACCCTCTCTTAGATCAAATTGTTGCCATTTCTTCATGTCAGGGTGTCATATCAAAACTTGCAAGTTGGTGCCAGAGCAGTATTAAAATTTTCCAGGAAGGAATTTAATTCCTGGTGCTATTGCTGGGACCTGTGTCTGAGATCCATGTCTGGGATCTGGGGATCAGGATCTCTGGGTTGGTCGCTGTCCAATCTCATGGAGACTAAGTTGGGTCCACATGATACATGCTCAGGGTGACTAAGATCCAATTATGAACATTTCAGTAACTACGATGCTTAAAAAAAAAACAATTAAAAAAAGAAAAGAAAACTAAGTTACTTTTTTATTGGTTTTGCCAATTCAAAACCATGAAGAGGTCGGAAGTGAAATCAGATGAAAAATCTAAATAAAATCAGAGTCTTTACTATTCCTAACAAATCCCAACCTCCCACCCTTCCCCACCCGTCTCCCTCTTTTCTCTGGAGTACTGGGCTAGATCAAGCAGGAGGACAATGGCATTCACTCTGTTGATTATGCTTCTTCCCTGGCTCCCATACTACCCATCAACATATCTTTCTGATCTTCCCTCCAACTTTAGAGTTTATATTAGCCTCCAATCCTTATAATTTTTTACTTATTTTTTACTTTTACTAGAAGGTAATAATCCTTTCTAATATATACCAAGTACAAGGCTATAGAATATCTTGAACTTCACTAAGCAACAAGGGAGAATGGTTGTAATTCAAGCCCATTTACTCTGACACTAAAATCTCTGCCATGTCAGAAATGCCAGGGTCTGGCCTTCTCAGGTGAGCTGATAGTCAAGAAGGCTGCTCATAATACCTCTGTTCTCTGCCTGGGTGCTTTCTAACTCTCCACCACCCAGGGACCTCTTAATATTACAGATTAAGATACCAGTTATCAAAAAAGTGACATTTGTTCTTGTAAAATAGTTGGTCAGAAAAATGGAAGCTCATGGGAAATCTGGGAGAGAGTAAAAACCAGAGCCTGAGTTTCAGGACCATACTATGAATATGTATTGTTAACCATGGCAAAAGCTTACCTCATCCTTGGATATGGTACTGAAATTCTCACTCTTCTTCCAGTCTTCTTACACATATACATATACTATTCATGAATACTTGCTAACACACTATGTTTAAAATCTGAATAAGAGATTCTAGATTTTAAGAAAACCCTGAATAAGAATAAATGACTATAGAGTTTATGTCATATAAAAGAATACCATCTTTTTTCTAGGAGAAAGTGGTTGCTATTTTTCTTGTTTTACAGAACTTTGAAAGACTTTTGTTGGATAGGTAAGGTTCCTCTATTAAAAAATAATTGCAAAAAATAATTAACCAGCTTTCAGCATGTGGTAAATTAGCTAAGGATCTATCCTAGATTCATGGGTGTAAGAGGGGTGAGTGAGGGGAAATTGAAAATAATTAAGACAATTAGGATAGAAGATCTGAGGAAGGAGACATAGCCAGGACAGTGGAAGTTCGGGGGAGGTAGTACTGTGGGAAGATGAGAAACCTGAAATAGGAGTTTGTAGATTATTTCAATATGAAATTGTTTATCTTCTTGTGATATCAACCCAAATATTCAGCAAGAGTCTATTTCTGAATCATAATGTTGGTTCTTGGAAGAATTTAGAGGATGGGAACTAAGTCTGGTATTTAGAGAGATTCAAAGTCAATAGAATTGCTATTACAGGAGATGCACTTCTAGTTGTACTCACAGTTTACCAAGAAAAGGAAATAACCATAGGGAGAAATGATTAGGAAAATAGAAACTCCCTGGAGATGCATTGATACTTGGAGGAATAAGTGGAACATGTCAATTTTCATCATTTGAAAAGACATTTTAAAGATTTACCCAGCCTCCTGATATATATATATATATATTCACATATAATCAACAATAGTTATATACTCATAGCAAAAAGTAAAGCTAGAATGCAGAAATCATTCTTACTCTATCTCAATTACACAGAATATGTGTGATAATATATTGCCTCCTTCATCCCTGCTAGTCTAATCGATATTAATAAGCATAATGACTTTATTCTAAATCCCTTTCCTTTTAAGTGCCTCTGAAAAGTAATACTTCAGCATACATCTTGTGCTTTTCTCATTACTAGCTCCATAAGTGAATAGGTGGAAAAATGGAATTCTAACCAAGAGAGAGCCAAAGGGAAACAAGATCAGGCTCATGTCCCATCAGAACATTTCATGACACATGATTTCCTAAATTTACTAGAATCTCAGCAGGAAATAGGAAATCCCTGTGTCCTTCATAGTCCAGTGGGCAGCTTCTCTTATTCCAATTCATATACAAATTAACAGGAACACCAAGTCTTACTTGTGAAGAAACTTCCACAATTAATTAATAATTTATGTGTCTGGGATGGCCTTGAACATGCCTGCAAGGACTTAAAGAATAAGTCAGGAATTTGACATTGTCAGAGTTCCAGAGGAGGCAGCATCAGTACTTTAGAACTGGTCCAATTATCAAAAGTTTATAAAGACAAAGTCATGCAGCTAGCTCCTTTCCTTGTTTAGGACAACTGTGAAGCATTCATAACAGACCCACTAGCAAGTTTCACAGAGTGTTTGAAGAAGATAAGAAATGCTTGGAGGGAACAACTACTGGTTCTGTACATGTGTGGTAACGAGTATGTATGGAGCCAGCAGTTGTTCCCATGGCAGTATGCTTCAAGAACAGAGAAACCCTAACTCTCTTAGGCCGAGGATATTGCTTTTCTTACTTCCCCAATAGTTACTGTGCCAATGCTTTTTTCTTTTCCTCTTTTTCCTTCTTTCTTTTTTTCTTTTCTTTCTTTTTCACTCTTGTGGTTATTATTTGGTGATTTGTTGTTGCATTGTTTTTGATAGTTACCATCTTTTTTTTTACTATTGTTTGTTGGCTTTTTATGTTATGTTTTTCTTTTCTTTTTTCTTTTTTTTTGTCTTCTCTGAGCAGAGTCACACAACTTGAATCATCTTGTTCTGCCTCATGAATTGAGAGAAAAATAAAAATGAACAGTACCAGGACCAAACAGCTGTATAAACATCAAGTGGACATAAAAAATGATCAGACATAAACATCAAACCCAAAGTCAACAACACAGAATCGATATTCTATCTGCAATCAGCTATACACAGAGGGAAACAGTTACACTAGCACTCCGGGGGCAAAGGAAGGAGATATGGGGCAATTGCTGGAAAAAGGGGGTAGAGGGAGGACAACCCTGGTGATGGGAATGGCCCTGATTAATTGTAACTTATGTACCTCAAATATTACTCTGAAAAATCTATTCACTTTTGGTCACAATAAAAATTATTTAAAAAAAAAGAAATGCCTGGAAGTACATGTTTATATTTTTTTAAAAATAATTTCTTTATTTAAGCACATGATTACAAAAATGTTCGTAGTTGGGTTTCAGTCATCAAATGTACACCACCCTTCACCAGTATAACTTTCCTGCCACCAATATTCTTCATTTCCCTCCTCCCCAAACTCCTGCCTTTCTTCAACAGGCATTCTATTGTCATGGTAGTTGTTAGTGCAGTTATTTCTCTCACTGCACTCACCGCTCTTTGTGGTAAGTTTAATATCATGGGCCTGGCCTTCCCTCCCATATTTCTATTGTCTCCAGGTATTATTAATATACTGCCTTTTATTTTTCTTAACTCTCACTGATGAGTGAGACTATTCTGTGACTTTCTTTCTCTGACTCATTTCACTCAGCATAATAGTCTCCATAGTTCATGTAGAGGCAAATTTCATGACTTCATTATCCCTAAAAGCTGTGTAGATTCTACATTGTGTAGATAGGATAAAGGTACTATGTACCATTGCATAGAGGTACTACACTTTCTTTAGCCATTCATTTATTGTCAGGCAGCTGGATTGTTTCCAGATTCTGGCTATTGTAACATCTCATACCACAGAGACTGCCACTTCACAAAGAACAAGAAAAATCAGTGCTGGCATAAATATGAGGAGAAAAGAATTCTTATTCACTGCTGGTGGAAATGCCATCTAGTCCAGTCTTTCTGGGAAAAAAATATGGAGATTCCTCAAATAAATTGAAAATTGAGTTCCGGGACCTGGGAGATAGCATGGAGGTAAGGTGTTTGCCTTTCATGCAAAAGGTCATCAGTTCGAATCCCGGTGCCCCATATGGTCCCCCTTGCCTGCCAGGAGCAATTTCTGAGCATGGAGCCAGGAGTAACCCCTGAGCACTGCTGGGTGTGACCAAAAAAAATATTGAGTTCCAATATGATTCAGCTATACCACTATAGGGATATACTCTAGGAACACAAAAACATTACAAAATGCCTACTGCACACCTATATTTATTGTAGTGCTATTTACAATAGCCAGAATCTGGAAACAATCCAGATGCCCTTCAGCAAATGAATGGCTATAAAAACGGTGGTACATAAACGCAATGGAATACAATTTAACACCATCAAAAAATGGGGAGAAAAGATAAACAGAAATTTCCTCAAAGAAGAAATACAGTTGGCCAGAGGCAATTGAAAAAGGCTCCAGATCATTTTTATCATAGAGATATGTAAAATTAAAACAGTGAGATATCATCTCAGAACAGAGACTGACACACATCAAAAAGAATAATAATAACCAGTACTGGTGTGGATATGGAGAAATGGGACTCATTTACTGCTGGTTGGAAATATAGCCTCTAGATATTTAATTTATTTACTTTATTTTTGTTTGGGGGACACACCCAGTAACACTTAGGGGTTACTCCTGGATATACACTCAGAAATCACTCTTGGCTTAGCGGACCATATGGGATGCCAGGGGATTGAACTGAGATCCATCCTGGATCAGTCACATTCAAGGCAAATGCTTTACTGCTGCATTATCTCTCTGGTCCCATGATCAGCATTTTTAACACAATATGGACATTCCTCAAAAAGTAGAAATTGGGGGACTGGGCGGTGGCGCTGGAGATAAGGTGCTTGCGCTAACCTAGGACGGACCGCGGTTCGATCCCCCGGTTCCCCATATGGTCCCCCGTGCCTGCCAGGAGCGACTTCTGAGCGAATAGCCAGGAGTAACCCCTGAGTGTCACCGGGTGTGACCCAAAAACCAAAAAAAAAAAGTAGAAATTGATATTCCCTTAGCTCCAACAGTACCTTTTTGGGAAATATATGCTAAGGGGTTCAAAATTATAATGCAGAAAAGATATTTGCACTCCTATATTCATTGCAATTTTACCCAAGTACCAAGAATAGATTAGTGGATAAATAAGTTGTGGTTCATCTACACAATGAAATACCATGAAATTCATAGGGGAAAATAAAGTGATAAAATTTCCTTATACATGGATAAACATAAAGAGTGTCATTCTTAATATAATGAGTCAGAGGGATAGGTACAGACATAGAATTACTGCATTCATATGTGTATGTGGGTTCACCCCCCAAAAAATGTAATATAAGACCAATACTTAAGTACAACATAATAGTAGCATGGGAAATGCTTTTAAGATAAAGGACCACTATGATAGTAATAGTTGAAAATGATCACTTTGGACAAGACTTGGAATTGGGACTGAAAATTAAGGAAATTGAAGTGTATTACCTCCCTTCAGTACGAATATTACAAACCATGGTGCCTAAAAGGATAAAGAGAGTGAGAAAAAAGAGAGTGTGAAGAAAAGTGTCTGCTACAAAGATAGGCTTTGGGGAGGTGTGATGGGACAATAGGAAGGTAACTGTAAAAACTGATAGTGAGAAATGAACATTGAAAGAAGGTGTTATCCAATAGTAATAAGGAAGAAATGGACATCAAGAAAACAACCCCATTCACAATAGTGCCACACAAACTCAAATATCTTGGAATCAACTTGACTAAAAATGGGAAGGACCTATACAAAGAAAACTATAAAACTCTGCTCCAGGAAATAAGAGAGGATATGTGGAAATGGAAACACATACCCTGCTCATGGATTGGCAGGATTAACATCATCAAAATGGCAATACTACCCAAGGCATTATACAGATTTAATGCGATCCCTCTAAAGATACCCACGACATTCTTCAAAGAAGTGGATCAGGCACTTTTGAAGTTCATTTGGAACAATAAGCACCCTAGAATAGCGAAAGCAATCATTG
>PVKC010034713.1:0-13664 GCA_004027635.1 Crocidura indochinensis
AAAAAAGTTTCATTTTTGTTGTTGTTTTATTTTTGTTTGTTTTGGGCAACACCCAGCGGTGCTCAGGAGTTACTCCTGGCTCTGCACTCAACAAAATCACTCCTGGCAATCTCAATGGACCATATGGGATGCTGATGATTGAACCTGGTTGGCCACATACAATGCAAACTCCCTAACTACTATGCTATCACTACATCTCCTAAAGAAGTTTCTTTCAAGGAATTATCACAGTTATATAGATGTACTTTATTTTGGAGCTAAAAGAAATCTAAGTATATTTTGGGGCCAGTGAGGTGGCGCTAGAGGTAAGGTGTCTGCCTTGCAAGCACTAGCCAAGGAAGGACTGTGGTTCGATCAAGGTCACATATGGTCCCCTCAAGCCAGGGGCAATTTCTGAGTGCTTAGCCAAGAGTAACCCCTGAGCATCAAACAGCTATGGCCCGAAAAACACCCAAAAAACAAAAAAAGAAATCTAAATATATTTCAACATAATTTCTAACCTTTTATTCTCCTTGAAAGAAAACATCTTCAAAGAAAAAAAAAACATTGCATATGTGATGTTGTGTATCATCAAACTTGTTTTGAATTGTAACTATTTCATTTTGTCATGCATGGTCATGCCAGCAAAACCAGAAGCTCAGGGTAATTTGAATCCAAAAAAAGTTTATTGTAAAATGCTTGAATATTTCAGATAGGTTCAGAAATTCTTTACAAAATTCGACAAAATTATTCAAATAATACTAAAAAGGGTTCAAAACTGGTGAGTCTAACAAGTAATCTGTAACTCACATAACAATCATGTTTTCTATGATTATCAATTAAAATAACAAAAGAAAAAATGAGTCACATTAGATGCAGATTCTGTTAAATTCTTAGCATTTATATTCCAAAAATTTTTAGGATTACAAAATGACTATTCTTTAGAAGAATTTGCCCAGATCACTCTATAGAGACCCTGAATCTAATTTAGGAACTAATTTTATTGATCTATCAGTAAGAAAATATGTTAGTGACCCATAAACTAAAATGCTGGCAATAATGTAAGCAGCTCCCAATTAATCTTTAGACACACCAACAGGTCAAACCATGAGATAACCAAAAAATGTGCTTAGCACTGAACCACAGCAAGAAAGCCTACATTGAGTAATTTGAATAGTTAATTGAATTACACTTACACGCCCTGTTAAGTCCATTTTGCCATAGGAAACTAGTTCCTTTGGCGGTACTAGTAATACATTGCATACCAGTCTCCTTGACTCGTCTCTTCCAGGGCTTATCACCCTGACTGCACATTAGAATTACCTATCTGGGGACTCAGAAAAAAAACTGGTATTAAGGCCCCACCCCAGCGTGTATCTGCGGGCAAAACCTTTGTTCACATTGCCACATATAAATCGCTCCAAAGATTCATCTAATATGAAGCCATAGCTGAAAATCATCCATCTATAGCCTCTATTCCCCGCAGATAAACCCTGCCAAACTGCTTCTGAGAGTGAAATTATTTTGTTCTGTAACTTTTATTTCTGAGAATTATGAACACTAGAATGATAATGCAACTTCTTATTTCAACAGACATGTGCTACCTGGATGACAATACACACAAGTTATGCTGATGAATTGCAATGTTCAATTCAAATAAAATATATCTTTATTCATATACACTTCGATGTCACCTTGTATAGGGAAGGGAATTATATTTCTGTAAGACATTTTCTTAAGTTAGAGAGTAATTCCCTCCAGCATCTCCTGGGTCATGGTGAGGGCAGTTTATATAGCGGTTGCCATCAGTGGGGAAATATGAAAGAAAGGGAGCAAGAATTGGGTATAGTATTTATTACTTTGCAAAATGTTTCATTATGATTTTGTCAAGTGTTATTCCTGGTTTCATATGGTTCTAAATGGTCAATTTCCTCTACTGTTCCCTCTCTCCAGTCCCTCGTGTTAGTAGTAAAAGTGTTTGGGGTAAAACAAGGTATTGGATATAACTTACTCATTGGCTTGCTCATATAAATTACCTATATTCTTCTTCCCTAAATTACTCATGATCTGAGAAAATTGGTCAGATCCTCGCATCAGCAAAGAGAACAAGGAAATAGTTGCAATGACAACATGGTTCAAACATTATTAATACAGTTATTTGTATTCATTTCAACATGAAAATTCATAAGTATTGTGCTTGACATTTAATCTAGTACTAAATTACTGCAACATAGTATTATTAAGATTACAGATAATTATTAAAAATAATTGCATTTAGAGAGAAATTTAAAATATACACCTTTATTGGGAGATTCTCAGAAGAGAAGTTTAAGACTTCTTAATAAATACAAAAATAATAATGGTTAGAACTACTACTTAAGCAGCAGTAGACCTATTAAGAAGAAGAACCAAGAGCTAATCCTTTTAAGTTGTTAAAAAAAAAAAAAACATTTTTAGCACTATTGTCTTTTGTTCACTACTTGTGGATTGCCTCATTTAATCTTCAGAAGGAAACTGACCTTCCCCTACATGCAAATGTGGTGTCACTTTGGCCACCACCCACCATTTCTATATATATATATTGTTTTCACCTTTCACTATTTCCTTTCTTTTTTGTTTTGTTTTGTTTTGTTTTGTTTTGGGGCCACTCCCAGCAGTGCTCTGGGGTTATTCATGGCTATCTGCTCAGAAATCGCTCCTAGCAGGCACGGGGGACCATATGGGACACCGGGATTCGAATCAACCACCTTAGATTCTGGATTGGCTGCTTGCAAGGCAAACACCTGCTGTGCTATCTCTCCGGGGACCCCACTATTTCCTTTCAAGTCAATGGCTAAGGATACATAAATATCTATCTGTGTTTACATATCAACATTATCCATTTGTCATTTCTCAAAGCATTTGTCCATTCTAATCATATGTACTTGAACCAAGTGCAGGTCGCACTTTTTAGAAACAAAAATTTTCAGAGTCTGCATTTTAAAATGCTTTACAAAGAAGACACAGAGCCAGGAACGATTCCTTTATTCCTTTGTTTTGTTCTCATGATCATTGTTTGCGTATGTTGATTGTTATAAATTATACATCATGAACAGTATTTTGGAAGGTATAGTTCTCCCTTTTGCAAAATTCATTGAGAGTAACTTTAGTTCCAGAATTGACACTAAGATTTAGCTCCCTTGGTCCCAAAGTCTAGGTTTCACTGTGGACTGGGCAAAAAATCAGAGTATGTGAGCAGGCAATATTAACATTCCTGACATTCTTTGTGTATGCAGCACAGTCTTCTACAAGCTAGCAAAGCAGCCAAGATGTCCTGTAATTACCTGTAAGTTCTACTTGCTTTAAAGATAGAAGGAGAAATTAAGACTTGACTTGCTCTAATCAACAACTCAGGGACCTTTCACAATGCCTTGCCTAACCTCATCTTCACACCTGGCATTACTCACTTTTCTTAAAAATTTCACTCTAATGCACAGTTCCAAAATAGAAAATCAGAGCAATCAAGCTGGGGGCACACAGGAATCTAACCTACTGTGGATTCTTAACAGCTGAGTTATCTCTCCTTATTCCCTTTACACTCCCTGTCCCACCCCATTCCCACAGGTTGATTGATCTAATCAAAAGAAGTAACAAGATCTTTTCATAACTTGCCTAAAATAATATATTAATGAAAATCTATGATGCTGGGGGCCTTTATAATAAAGAATGGGGAATTTGAGCTGCCTTAACCAGACCCTCAGAAGCATCCAAGGAGACACCTCCAACAGGATTCCAGCAAAGTGATCTAATGGGACCCAGGAGAATGTGCCAAGCCAATCTAGTGAATCCAGTGATCATCTTTAAAATTATCAGAACAATTTCCTAAGAGTAAAGAAGTTATATGGTCCAAAGTCTAGGTCAAGCGGTTGCACTTTTCCAGTAAAAGACTGTTTACAATCCACCCAACACAATCATCCTTCTCCTGTGTCACATGACTCTCTGGGTTGTGCTATTTGCTGTGGCTGCCCACTGCAAATCTCACATGTCCTATATGCTCCCTTCAATCAACAAGTTCAGTGTATAGAGACACCCAGAGCATAGGTAAATTTTCTCCTTGCTTTGCCCCAGATTCCGATATCAGTCCCAACTCTGTCAGAGGAGCAGATCATGATGCTGTGTAAAAGTCTATACCTTAAATGGTGTAGTTTAAATGTGCGTTGTGTCTAGATCTTTATTTTAAATGTGAAAGAAATATGCATTAACTAAAAAAACATTACGAGTGTGTTCTTCAATTCCCCCCAAGAAACAGGAGAACCACAGGAGGAAAACCAGGTCTGGATCAGAATTAAGCAGAAAGAATTGGTTTAAGTTAGTCTTCATTGAGACCTTTGAACTCTGTCCTGGTCTTGCCTGCCCCAGATGAGTAAGTTAGAGAAATCTTGCCTCCTTACATGAATACTCTAAGTATTAAAACTGAACTTTTGTATTTTGTTTAGTTTGCATAGAAAGGCCAGATTCAGGTTATGTCCCTTTCTATCTATCTCTATGAACTGATTAGTCTGGGACAAGACAATTTTTTTCTAGCCAGAAAGTTGTGTTAGTGATTTTTTTCTTAATATATCAAAACTTACTTTATAGAAAAATAATATATATAACTAATATGAAACAATTTTATTACTCTGTAATGTATTTTATGTAAAAGTTGAGGGAAAGATTAAGCAGGAACAGAGCAGTATAAACAGAAGTAAACTATGTAAATACACTCTCCAAGCAGCTAAATGCAGATATTAACAGATGGGAGTATATTAAGCTGAGAAGCTTCTGCACCTCAAAGGAAATAGCGCCCAGATACAAGAGCCTCCCACTGAGTGGGAGAAACTATTCACCCAATACCCATCAGATAAGGGACTAATTTCAAAAATATACAAGGCGTTGACAGAACTTTACAAGAAAAAAAAAATTCTAATCCCACCAAAAAATGGGGAGAAGAAATGGACAGAAACTTTGACAAGGAGAAATACAAACGGCCAAAAGACACATGAAAAAATGCTCCACATCACTAATCATCAGGGAGATGCAAATCAAAACAACTATGAGGTACCACCTCACACCACAGAGAATGGCACACATCACAAAGAATGAGAACAAACAGTGTTGGCGGGGTTGTGGAGAGAAAGGAACTCTTATCCACTGCTGGTGGGAATGTCGTGTAGTTCAACCTTTATGGAAAGCGATATGGAGATTCCTCCAGAAACTGGAAATCGAGCTCCCATACGATCCAGCTATACCACTCCTAGGAATATACCCTAGGAACACAAAAATACAACACAAAAAGCCCTTCCTTACACCTATATTCATTGCAGCATTATTTACCATAGCAAGACTCTGGAAACAATCTAGATGCCCTTCAACAGACAAATGGCAAAAGAAACTGTGGTACATATACACAATGTACTATTATGCAGCCGTCAGGAGAGATGAAGTCATGAAATTTTCCTACACATGGATGTACATGGAATCTATCATGCTGAGTGAAATAAGTCAGAGAGAGCGCAGAATGGTATCACTCATCTATGGGTTTTAAGAAAAATGAAAGACATTCTTGCAATAATAATAATTTTCAGACACAAAAGAGAAAAGAGCTGGAAGTTCCAGCTCACTTCATGAAGCTCACCACAAAGAGTGATGAGTTTAGTTAGAGAAATCACTACATTTTGAACTGTCCTAATAATGAGAATGTATGAGGGAAATGGAGAGCCTGTCCAGAGTACAGACGGGGGGTGGGTGGGAGGAGGGAGATTTGGGACAATGGTGATGGGAACGATGCACTGGTGATGGGTGGTGCTGTTTACAAGACTGAAACCCAAACACAATTATGTATGTAATCAAGGTGTTAAAATAAAATATAAAAAAAATTTTAAAAAGTAAACTCTGTTTAAATACACTCAAGAAACTTATTGAAAGTTTACTCTTCCATCCCTCACAAGTCTAAAAACAATCAACTTGGAATTCTCTTTAACTTCAGTATTAAATGAACCTTAATGATACAGATCAAATTAGTGATCAATATCTTTTTTTTTAATTTTTCAGGTACTTTGGGGTCTCACAGTCTTTTGCCCAATGTCATTTTGGAGATAAGAAACTTTTAATAAACTATATCACTTTTCCTGACGGTGATATAGCTTTACTATCCTCTAGTTTTACTATCTCTGCCTTTCTCTAGTTCCTTATATTTAATGATTCATGTCTCTGTTTGACTACATATGTGTGTAAAGTATATATACATATATATAATTATATCCCTATATGTGAATACATATATATTCCTTCTCTCCTAATATCATATACTCTGAGATAAAAAATACTGTTCATTCATCAAAAATTTACAAACTATTTTTTCAAACTTAAATTTTAAAAGTAGGGAAACAAATAACAAACAAAAAACCCAATTACTTCTGGGGATTATTTTGAAATGTTAAGAAGAGGAAATGAGCAAGACGCTAAGCAGAATGATTGGTATACAGAAAACATTGAAATCGTGTCAATAATAATTATCATGTAATGATCCTAATAAAACTACATCTATAAAGGAAGGTATAAAAATCAGCTAACCAGGGAAACTCCCCTGCATGCATGTGCCGAGCAGTTGGCAATGAATGAACTCTTTTAGCAAGAAGAAAAGCATTTCAATATCTGGCACATGATTTCCTAACCTTACCTTTAACAGGTTCAAAGGAATGTTCCAGGACAAATCATGACTAGCAAAGTCAATAATTCACAGAGCGAGGTACTTAGAAGTTGCCCAATATAAAGAGTCAAATGAGGTTCATGGTAGATTTAACTATATTTGTTAACTTTTGGTTGTTGTTTGTGATTGAAAGGACTTTCAATTGTTAGAGTACTCGGGATACCTGCTGACCACACATTGCAAAGCTCAAAAGACAGTGAAAGATGATGTATGTAATGCGCTGTGTTTAGAGACTTGATTTGACCATAGAGGAGTTTTGGACATTCTCTATTCACATAAAAATGAGTGAAATTACAAATTGACAAATTATGTCAACTGCAAGAGAATGCAAAGATTTGTACATATACAAATAAGAGAAACTACTAGTGTGACTGTCAGAGTGAGAGAAGTCAGTAGTGAATCAGGTAGAAAGACTAAATAAGCCAATAAAATGATAATTTTAAAAGCTTCAATGGAGTGATCCAAAGTTTATGGTATGATATTTTAGGTGAAATAGTAACAAAAGTTGTGCAGTGCAGAAATGATTTGACAAGTTTCTTTCACTTCCATATTATTCTCCATAATATGTACAAGTTTAGGAAAAAATATTTTATAATGCATAGAATAGTTTTGTATAGCGGGACTTAAACTAATTGTTGTGATTTTCTGTTTGTTTTGTGGTACCACACCCTGCTGTGCTCAGGTTTTACTCCTGGCACTGCACTCAGGAATCAGTCCTGGCGTGCTCAGAGGACCACATGTGATATTGGGGAGAAAAACAGGATCAACTGCATGTTAAGCAAGTGTTCTACTGTGATACCTCTCCTGTTTCTAAGTTAAACGAGTTTTTATTTTGGGGGGTCATTTTCTGTTTTTCAAAAGTTTTGTGTTAGGGACCCGGGAGATAGCATGGAGGTAAGGTGTTTACCTTTCATGCAAAAGGTCATAGGTTCGAATCCCGGTGCCACATATGGTTCCCCGTGCCTGCCAGGAGCAATTTCTGAGCATGGAGCCAGGAGTAACCCCTGAGCACTGCAGGGTGTGACCCCAAAACAAAAACAAAACAAAACAAAAAGTTTTGTGTTAGATATTCTATTGACAAAAATAATGGGGATACTGTTTTCTTGTTTGGTAAAACTTACTACCATCACCGAACAGATAGACTCATTTGAATCCCTTCTCTTAATTAGTTAGCTCTTACAACAACCCTCAAGACATCCCCAATATTCATAATTCAGGTTATGAGCCTTTTCCTTATTTTAAGAGTATGTGTTCATCCCTACCACTAATAGGCATCATCGCTGGATACACAATGCAGAGTGAATGTGCAGACTAGAGGCCATATCTTCACTGAATTTAGTGTCTCTACTAGATGGAAAACTCTGAGGACAGGGACCATGGGATGATCAACACTGCTGAGTACCTGCTCTTGATTCATAGTAAGGATCAAATACCAACTTGAAGCAAAATGATGCCTAAAACAAATCGAGTCAAGCGAGGTGTTACTTTAGTGACAAGTCAAACCAGAGGGTTATCTGAGAGATAAAATGCTGAGAACCAGTGCAAGGAAGAGAAATGCCTGCCAGAAATAGCCATGTTATCCAAGGGCAAAGGAAAATAAAGAGAGGCAGATTGGGCTCATTCTTTAACCACTGGAGTCAAGTAATGAAGTCGTCATCATATAAGAAGGAAAGAAGATACTGTGAAGGATTTGGGGGGGGGGCGATTTAGAGGGTGGCAGGGGGAGGCATGATTAAAAATAAAAAGGAAGCAAGTGTTTCTCTCTGGGCTAGACAAAGTGATAGCTAACCTAGAAGGAAACCACCAGTTTTCTAAAATGTTAGAGGCCCCCACTAGTTTGGGGGTCCTAAAATTGCAACTTTTCCTGAAAATGTAAAAAATGTAACAGCAACCTCTGCCACTATGCTTCTAGGTAAGCTGTAAACTGGAACTTGGGGAATAAAATAGTTATGAATTTATCATCAGTACAGGGGAAAAGTCACATCCAGGCATGCCTGTCTTTCACATCATGAGAAACCTCCTGTGTGTTGATAATATGATGACTTTGTTTCTATTCTTTGGATGAAATATGTTTGCAAGTCAAACATGTTATCCTGGTGAACCTACTAAGTAATAGAGCCAACAGAGAGGGAAAAACCCTCTTGAGGAGAAAATCCAAAGCCAATTTTGTCAGCTTTCTGTTTCGAAAGCTGTTTTGGTTTCTGGACCCTGTAAGAAAAAGCCTTGCCTCGTTGAGTTAAAGCTACTTTAAGGATCTGAGTGCCTATCCTGGGAATGTTATTAAGTCAAAGATTGTAGGAAATGGGCTGACAACTTAGGTCCGCTGCTTGATTTTCCTGCCATGAGAGAGTTATTACAAATCCAATGCAGCACTTCAGAAAGATTTTAATTACAAAGGAATTTGAAGCATTACTAGGCTATCTTCAGAACACTCAGTACCCAGAGAGGATGTCCTTCTTAGCAAAAGGCCTAGAAAAGAGTAACAGCAAAAAAGTCCATGATTAGAAAATTCAGACACCCTCTCGTCTTTAGATTGGAAAACAGAAATTGATGTCTTTGAGTCCACAACTTGTTTTTAGTTTTTGTTTGTTTGCTTGCTTTGTGTTTTGAGCCACACCTGTTGATGCTTTGGGGTTACGACTGGCTCTGCACTCTGGACTCTGGTAGGGCAGGGGAACCACATTAGATGTCAGGGATCAAACCTGGGTCAGCCATATGTAAGACAAACACCCTAGCACTGTGCTGTCACTCCTGTCCCATGTAATCTCACCCTTTTGCAGGAACGAGTGAATCTGCTCTCAACTTGCACTGGAGCCTAAAGCATTCTCATTAAACTACTTTTAAAGTGCTGATTGATATATACTGGCTACTGGTAGTTTTTATTAGTTCCTTCAAGGTAAGGGGCACAGTGACAACTGTATTAAAGAAATTGTATTTGTCAATAGTCACAAAGTAGGGGCTGGAGTGGGGCTGGAGTAGCGTCTGCCTTGCTAGCACTAGCCTAGGACAGACCAAGGTTCAATCCCCCAGTGTCCCATATGGTTTCCCAAACCAGGAGCAATTTCTGAGCACATAGCCAAGAATAACCCCTGAACATCACAGAAACAAACAAACAAAAATAGTCACAAAGCAGAATGCTTATAACCATGTATGCTAGTAAAAGTTTTGGCAAGGCAAACTGATTCTGGATAACTTCAAAGAAAAGTAATAAAAGAGTAGGAAAGTAGAAGGACATTTCAGAACCAATAGTGAAAAGAGAACTGGACCTGAAATTGAACAATCTTCAAAATCTCCCAAATATTAAAAAAGAGTTGTGGCAATAAATAGTCCAAGAGAATTTTGCAGTAGAAAATGATCATATCAAATTATCATTATCCTAAAGAAGGAATGTCAGAATCCAAAGCCTTAAGATGTAGATAATATAAAGAAGCATTGTGGAAACATAACCTGCTCATACCTAGGCTATAACTGGAAATTTCTCTGAATAGCCATCAAGGTGCTTTGGAGAAAAAAATAAATGTTGGAAAGCTTAAAATGGTAAAAGACCTAATGAAGTAGATACTGAAAACAAATTTAACATCCTAACATATATGTTGAACTTAACTTAATTCCTGCTTTCCAGAAAGAGTGTTAGACAGAATAGTACTGCAAATGCCTTAATTTGGTTTTAGAAAATGGCATTTAATATTTTCCTTTAGAAAAGAAGTTGGTTTTAAATTGTAGAGAATAAAAATGTCATTTTGGAATATGATAAAATGCATCTAGAATATAGAAAGACTTTATATTTAATAATTCTACATTGAAATTACAGATAATATTCCAGATCTACTCTTTTTCTTGCTTTCTATGCCATTTCCCAAATAAAAATGTGTTCACATGCATAATTTTATATAACGATTTTCCCTATTGCTCCCACAATTA
Organism: Crocidura indochinensis; assembly: GCA_004027635.1. Classification (NCBI taxonomy): domain Eukaryota; kingdom Metazoa; phylum Chordata; class Mammalia; order Eulipotyphla; family Soricidae; genus Crocidura; species Crocidura indochinensis. Next base: position 10,628 of record PVKC010034713.1, read on the forward strand.
TTTTTAGTATTAAAAGAATTTCATAGCATCCTTTTTTTTTTTTTTTGGTTTTTGGCCACACCAGACAATATTTAGGGATTACTCTTATTTTTGATAAGGGTGCTGGGAACTGAACCCACCTTAGCACAAACAAGGCATATGCTCAATACTATGTCTCTGGCAAAATAAATATCATTTTGGTGGTTGATTAATACTCCATTGCTTTCTTTATCATTTGATCATTATAATATTGAAAATTTGGATTTTTTCCAAAACCTGTATCTTTCTCTTGATAACTATACACATCAGTTGTGTGACTAATTTTATCCTAAATTTGTTTTAATTAACACAAAATAAACAATTTCTTGGGAGTGAGGAGAGAATTATTATAAAAAATAATTAAAGGAAAGTTTAAAAAATTATTGGAAAATCTTTTAGACTTTTTTTTGTTTTTTGGGCCACACCCAATGATGCTCAGGGGTTACTCCTGGCTATGTGCTCAGAAGTCGCTCCTAGCTTGGGGGACCATATGGGAAACTGGGGATCGAACCGCAGTCCGTCCTAGGCTAGCACAGGCAAGTCAGGCACCTTACCTCCAGCGCCACCGCTCGGCCCCCTTTTAGACTTTTTTTATAAAAAATTTTAACATCTACTTAGACTTTTCATCCAAAATTTAAAATGAGATTATGTGTCTAGAAAGATACTACAGTGGGAGTTTTCTTGACTTGCACACTGCATACCTGAGTTTCATTTTAGGCATTCCATGTAGTCCCAGAGCCTTCTAGGAATAACTGAGTTTAAAACAGAAGTAAGCCTTGGGCACTGTGGAATGAGGTCCAAACCACCCCCTTAAATCCAAAAAAACATCAACAAATGTCAACTTCTATAGTAATAGAATAAAATAGAATAGTCATGGATTCAGAGAAATAAAACAGTCATTATAACATTTGCGTTGCCCTGGCTTAGCCAGGTTTGCTCTCCAGCAACTCACAAGGCCCTGAATCCAGAGCCAGAAAGTTCTAAGCAGAGCTGGGTGCTCCCCCAAAACAAAAATAGCAATAATAACAATGTAGATTGTTTTTTTGTTAATGGGCCACACCCAGAGGTGCTCAGGGGTTACTTCTGACTCTGTGCTCAGAAGTCCCTCTTGAGCTTGGAGAACCATATGGGATGCTGGTAAACGAACCCAGGTCTGTCTTGGGTCAGCTGCATGCAAGGCAAATGCCCTACTGCTGTGCTAGCTCTCTGGACCCCAATATAAATTATTGCAATAAAAACAAAAATAAAAACAAAATCCTGAAAATACTAAACTTTTCCATCTGTAGTCCTTAATTAATTTTTAATCCACTAGGCTGGTTAGAGAATATTGGTGAAATTTGAAAAGTTAAAAATACGAATTCTCCTTTCTTTTTCCCTCTCTTTTTTTAAACTGATATTGATAGTCCCTAGGACTCCTCTCGATTTTTGCTTGTTTGAATTTTTGCCCCCTCCCTTTTTTTCTTACCTTCAAACAGAACCACATAACGTGAACCATCTTGTTCTGCCTTGCAAATTGAGGCGGAAATAATGGAGAGCGCCAAGACCAAACAGTCGTATGAACATTGAGTAGAAATAAAAAATAATCAGATTTAAACACCAAATCCGAAGCCAACTACAGCAGAATTGATACCAATCTACAACAGGCTAGACTCAGAAGGGATCACTTATACGAGCAGCTCGGTGGGGGTGGGGGCAAATGAGGGGTAAAATGGGATGCATGGTGGAAACAGGGGTGGAGCAAGGACAACATCCGTGGTGGGAATGCCCCTGATTCAATGTCACTATGCACCTGAAATACTACTGTGAATGATTTGTAATCCATTTTGGTCAAAATAAAATTATATAATAACAACATGAATTCTAGATTGTCTGCTGATTACTTTGAGTTTGTTTGGAGCCATACTCAACAGTGCTCAGGACCTGCTCCTGGCTCTGCATTCAGGGATTATTACTCCCGGCAGTTTGCCAATGATCAAACCTGTGTTGGCTGTGAGCAAAACAAGTACTATTTACTGTATTATCTCTCTAATCCATGTCCACCGGTTAACTTATTAACTTTGGCATTTTAACATCACTAAATCTTTTCTTTCATTCACAAAAAAAAATGTATCAGAGTTTTATGAAGATTAAATGAGCCATCTCAGAAAAATTTAGAATTTCAGAGATATAGTATAGGGTTCATATAAAGCCCTATTTAGATTGCTGACACCAAATGGCCCTTGAGATATCTGATGTAGCCTCAACTGCTCCTCTTTCTCCCCCAAATACTATTAGATGTAGCCCTGGGATTCTCCTGAACCACAGAGTCCTTGAACCTCACACTGAATTCCTGGGCCATTTGGACACTTATTACATGAATGGCACTGGCTTACTGATAACTGCTTGGAGCTTTTCATCCCAATAGACTAAAGCTAACAAAGTTAGAGACTAAATGAAACAAAAAGAAAACAGTTTGGTAAGATATAAAACTAACTACCAAATATTTTTCAAGAAAGCAACATTTTTTACAAGAGTATGGAGATTTTTTCTTCTTGGATCTTCCATCAAAGCTAACGTAAATGCATGTGATTACTGATTTTAATCTATCGTCTGTGTAATGTTGTTATCATAAGAACATATTTGATTGAATTTAAACCCTTTTTCATACCTGTAAAAAACATGACAAATCAAAAAATTTAAAGTAGTACTTTTAATATAGTCTAATGATATCCTGTAATTCAGGATTTTTTTTGTCTCAAAAGTAGAGTGATACACATGATTTCAATAAGAGGTTTCAAGAGGTTACTCTCCCTAAAAAATGTATTACATTGCTTTTCTCAGAGCTCAGGGTAAGTGACATTAACAGCTCAAACACTAGTCAACCTGTTAATCACAAAAAAACAGAAATGTATAAATTAAACAACTGCAGCTACTTCTTGATAAGAGCATGAGGATTCAGGATACAAGTTAGCTATTGATTCAACAGACTTATTTTTATCAACAGAACAGAATCTGGGGCCCGGGAGATAGCATGGAGGTA
>PVKC010034714.1:0-13656 GCA_004027635.1 Crocidura indochinensis
AGCAAGTTACCTACATAGTATAGAATCTCTCCAGCTTCTGTAGTAGAGTTCATCATTGGAAAATGGTTGGTATAGTAGAAGAACGAAGAAAAAGTAGTAATGGAGTAAGAGAAAAAGATAAAGAAAAACATCAGTAATAAAAAGATGAGAAAGAGGCAGGAAGAGGGTTAGAGGAAAAGAGAGATGGATTTTTTTTTTTTTTGGTCTTTGTTTTTTGGGCCACACCTGGTGATGCTCAGGGGTTACTCCTGACTGCGGGGATAGAACCCAGGTCCTGTCTTGGGTCAGACGCACACAAGGCAAACCCAGTACTGCTGTGTTATCTCTCCGGGCCCCAGTTGATGAGTGTTTATTCTCTTAATATGTTTCCTTTTAGCCCACATATGACATAACTCATTCAATATTTGTTTATTTCCCTTTGACTCACATCGCAGCATGATATAATCCAGTCTTATTAAATTGTTGCAATTTAAAAGTTTTATATTTTGCTCTGCCAGAGTAATACTTAATCACTCATAAATTCTTGGGCATTTTGATTGTTTACCAATCCTTTCTATGGTGAATAATGCTGCAATAAGTATCTGAATTCAAAACCTTTTCTAAATAGTGATTTTATCTATACTTTAGGGTAGAAGTAAAAAGGTAGAATGTAAAGAGGTATATGATCCTCTGCACACCATCAGGATTGATTCATAAAGTTAGAACTAAAAGTAAGTACTAAACATTTCTATGTGTAGTCTCTAAACAAACAGAAATAACTATTTCTCTCTTCCTAGTACCTCAAAAGAAATGATAGTATTTAAAAGAAATCTAGCATTTTGGGACCAGAGTGATAGCACAGAAGGAAGGGCATTTGCCTTGCATGTGGCTGATGTGGGGTGTGGGGATCTCAAACTCACGGCTCGCAAGTTGTTGAGGCCCTCCATAGAACATTTTGTGCCCTGCGGCCGGCCTTCAATTATCGCACTATCTGTGATTATTTGCTAACCGAATAAAAATCGCATATTTGAAAGCCGGCTACAGGCCACAAAATGTGGTATGGAGGCAGCAACAACTCGCGGGCCGCGGGCGGGCTTGAGACCCCTACTTCCCAGATGATCACCCAAACATCACCAGGAATAACCTCCTGAGCTCAGATTCTGAACACCACCAGGTGTGGCCCCAAACCAAAAAAATGTATTATGTAAACTTACCAAAATATATTTTTCTCTTTGTATACTATTCTTTGAATTTTTGGATGAAATACTTAGTGATATTTTAAGTCTACGATATCTGTGATAAATTTTCAAGAAACCACATTTTAATGGTATTTTGGTTTTATACTACTTTCAACTTTGAAATGTTTTATCTTTTATCTGTGAAAGTCTAGTTTGTAATTTTTAATTGAGATATTATACAATTCAGTGTCATCATTTCTTTCACTGAGCTTGGAAGGAATGGGCAATTAGGCTGTGCTCAGATCTTACTATTAGCTCTGCAAACAGAAATAACCCTTGGTAATTCTCTGTTGACTATATTTGTTGCTGGCAATTGAATCTGGATCAGCTACAGAGATTCCTATTTCTTTAGTTTTAAATTTTAAATTCTGACTGAAGGTCTAAGTAAGTGTCTATTTTATGAGTGGTGCTGTGGGTCTTTTCATCACTTTGTAGCTGTTTATTCAATGAAGGATGGTTGGCTTAGCTGGCAGTGGAGTTACAGGAATTTATTTAAATTAGATCCTGATTCTTCATTACACCATATATGCCACCCTGCACAGAGGATCTGTTTTCATACTATTAGGACTATGTATGAGATTTAGCTAGATAAATTTTCACCCTGAGACCTTTTGTTCCTGGTAGTTGTACCTAGTAAGTATGATTATTCAGGCATGGAATATAAATAAATGAGACACGCTATTATTAAATTTAATATATAGTAAATATCATTTTTCTATATATTATAAGGTATTTTTATTCTAATTGGTTTAAATTTCATCACCTCTGCTTACAAAGGGTCACCACAGATAAGGGAAAAAGTCATTTGTTTTAATTCTAGATTCTGTCTACAGTCATAGAGATACAGAGTAGTTAGTATGGGCAAATGACACACGCATGCAATTTGGTCAGATGTCTTAACATTCAGTGTAAATTGATTAGGCTCAATTTATAAAGAATTTGTAGGGAAAGTATTATTGTACCATGAGGAGATATTAATAAAATTGTGCAGTTGTGTATTAACAATCTAGTCATACTGGGTGACTTTTATAGAAAAGAGAGCTGCAGCTTGCCATTGAATTAGAGTGTTACTTCACTCTCAATTCATCACTGGGGTGAAGAAGTATGGAGCTTTATAAAGAAAATAAAAATTTTCTAATATGTTTGAAAACTACTTGGAGTAAAAGTACTTTTAATCTTAGATCAATGTTATCAAGGGTCAGGCATAATTTAAAAAGTACAATGGGAACTGTATGCTCAGGTAAATTTTCACTTGCATGTAGCCAACAAAATGTGTAGCCAACAAAAATGTTCCATAAATATAACCATTATGAGCTCTTTCTCACAATGAAATTTATATTCTAAGGTTTTGTTCTCTAAGCAACAGGCATAGATAGGCTGGCATTCTAATAAAGCTGAAACCAAATTATTTTCCCTATCAAATCTGCTTAACTGAAATACCATGGAAACTGTTCAGGTTCTTTAGCAATTTGACATCCTGGGCTATTAGAGTATAATTTTGCCAGGAATTGTGTTTTCGAAAGAACTTCAATAGAGAAATGAAACTTTATCACTTAGGTATGGCCCTCTTAGTATTAATTGTATGGACTTTTTTATAGACCTAGGATATATTTATGAATATAATGTCTAAGCACTGAGAATATGAAGGGATTTAATGTCTTTCTGATATAGTATATGTTATAATCCTTAAAAAGACCCCTAAATTTAACCAGATATTCAGGATGTCTAATATTAAACTAAGTAAAGAAATAAAATGTTTTCTATATATTCTCTATAATTACTTTGCATCATAATTTTATAAATTCATTTAATATAATATATAATAATATATTATTTGTATTACATATAAATATATATTACCTATATCATTATTGAATATTTGTATTTTAAATAATCCAAAAATATTTTGGAATTTATTTTGTAGAGTAATTTGAACTTAATTTATTTGAAAGGTCTCCAAAGTATCTCTACTACTTAAATATTTTATCAATTATTTATTTCCTTTTAATAGTAGTTAGGATAAAAATTCAAATTGAGTAATTTTCCCCAGGATTAAATTTGCTATTTGTAAAGCATGGCTTTTAACATTAAATTTCACTCTAAATCTTTAGGTACTATTTTGCTAATGTGAAGTTCAAAGTCAAATTAATTTAACTAATGTGCTTAAGCATGTTTTTAAATATTTTTAAGAAAATATATTTTTCTTTAAGTCATCTTAGTACACATAGCAAATGAGCAAGAAAGTTGAAGTTATAAGTGGAATATCTCTTCTGCTGCTATGCTACATGCTGTTTAAGTTATTTTTATGTTTTCAATGTATTGTTGCAAAATCCATTCTTGAAATATTATAAAAATGCATTACTCTTATTTTTAGTTTTGTAACTTCCATTGAAGTTCTATTCTACTGGACAATCCAATTGAAGAGGATTTAGCATGCTTTCCTTCCCAGGACTAGGGGAATTACTTAAAGCCCATTCTAATTTTCAAGCACAGTATGCTGTCCTATTCAACATATGTTAATATCTGGAGTTTGTTCATGTTTTATAACTAAGAAGTTTCTATTGGTATCTAACGAATGTTTCTATGTTTACCTAGCAAATAGAAACTGCGGATCACATATGACCCGTACGAGGTATTATCTAATTCCAGTGTCAGTAAATTGAGTTAGAGAAAATCTGCTTTAGTGAATGAATATGTGAAGTAGTAGGGACCATTTCAGAGTAAAAGCCTTAATAAGCAGTTGACAGACAATCTAGTTAAGTGACAAGCACCTGCCTTCATATGTATGGTCCTGGAACCCAGACCCCACAAAACAAAAAATCCAACATCATTTCTTATTCTTCTGCTAAGATATGGGTAAAGGACCTCACAAATGAATTGCCCCTAGATTCACAAATGGGAGTGATTCTGGATAGCAACACACTGTAGCCATAGAAAACATGTAGCATGGTGATAAACATTTTTGCTATTGCAAATGATGATGCATATTGATATTTTTGTAACCTAGATCTAACATAAACTGACTACCTATTGTTCTCATGTCCATTTTGATTATTTATTTATGTTTATCCTTATTGGTTTTAGTTTCAATTGAGAAAGCAGAATGTATTTCAGTGCAAGGAAAACTATTACTAGAATAAGAATATACCTGAGGAGACTGGATGAAGGTATACCTTGTGTCTTGTGTATCCAATTTGATTGTCATGCCTTTATGGTTCTCAAGTAATGTAGGTGTATTCTTAAATACCCCCTACACACTGTAGTATCCAGTAGCATCAAATCCTAGCACCAATATGTTAAGCATTGTTGACAAGATCTTAAGGAATGTCCCCTAGAACCTCTAATCACTGCTTGGAAGGTCATTACCATAAACACATATATGCATATGTGTGCATATATGCAGGATATGACCAAAACTAGCAAGGAATAACAATTTCCCAAGAACAACAGAAATGTGTACTGGCTTTTAGTGGGATGCAGATCACAGAGGAGAGAAGATAGTATAAGAAAGGAATTGTGAGATTTTTAGAGGAGGGTGGTGGTCACTCTAGGGATTATGTCAAGCTGTGTGTCTTGGGCATGATGGCTATCACGAGAAATACTAATAACTACTCCAGTGTCTTAAAAATTAATTTCTATAGAGACAGCAGGGTATAGAGTGAAGGTGGGAATGAAACTGGGGAAGGAAAAGAGGAGGGAAATTGACATTGGGGATGGTGTTGATGTTAGAAAACAGTATACCTGGAATTGTTTCATCAATTGCTTTTTAAATAAAGGTACCATTAAAAAAACTTAAATTGAAAACAAAAAATTAAAATGCATTTGTGTATACCTAGAATTTTCAGTTATATTTAGCTGCTATTCTTCGTTTTTTACTTTAAAGTGATATAACGTGTCCCTATTTAATTATAAAAGATATGCTTTTTCTTGGACACTTAACTTCTTATAAAATTAGGAAAGATTTCAAACTCTTTATATTTTGCATAACACAAAAACTATAAAGTCATAAAGCCTTGTGAATTTTAAAGTTATTTATTTTTTGAAAGCTTTTTATCTAAATAAATCTGTATACACTGCACACCCACACTAAATGCCTCCCTTGTTTGGGTTGTCTTGTTGTCTCTTATATTGCTACTTTGCTTGCTAAATAAAGAATATTTTCTTCTGAATCTGTTTGTTTTAAAAGACAAGATATATAAATTGGTATATTATAATATCTATATATCATTTTATATATTGGGTTCACACCCAGTAGTGCTCTAGGATTATTCCTGTCTGCACTCAAGAGATAATTTCTGGCAGATTAGGGAAATTGTTTTTTTTTTGTTTTTTGTTTTTTGGTCACATCCAGCAATGCCCAAGGCTATTCCTGGCTCTACAGCAACTGACAGGCTCAGGAGACCATATGGGATGCCAGGATTCAAATCATTGTCCTTCTGTATTATAGCTTTGGACCAGATGTAAACATGTTATCAACATAGAAATTAAAATACAAAGACTGTTCAAGATTTTTATTAAGAGAACACAAATAATTTATGAGGGGACTGGAAAGCCTGTCTAGAGTTCAGGTGGGGGTGGGGTGGGATGGAGGGAGATTTGGGACATTAGTGGTGGGAATGTTGCACTGATGAAGGAGAGTGTTCCTTACATGACTGAAACCTAATCACAATCATTTGTAATCAAGATATTTAAATAAAGAAAAAAGGAAAAAAAAGAAAAATAATAATTTCATAATTTACAAAATAATTTTATAGAGATCATTTACATTGACTAGAGCCTCATATAGAAATTGAATACAGTACCACTAAATTCTTTCCAACCATTCAAGAGAAAAAAAAGCACTTTAAGGAATATTTCCATGATAATTAGGTACAGTATGGAAGAAATTTGGTTATGTATGCATTACATATATGCCAAGCTGGAAGCTGGAATAGGGTATAGAAAACCCCAGGTGGTGCAGAAAAAAGAAAAACATCACATTTTGTTACTAGTTGAATGTATTTTCTACTTTGGAAGCTTCAGCTTATGTCTGGTCAGTTAAGCAGCCCCTTACTGATAGTGACAGAAGAAAGAAAGTTAGTACAGTACAGCTTATTTACTAAAAGATAGCGATTTGTCTTTTGCCACTTACAGATCATGGCTACACCAAAAACAGTCTTTCTATCAGTTGAAAACAAAATCAGGTTTCCTCAATCCAATGTCTTACATGCAATGGTACTTGATTTTTCAACATAATATTAAATCTAAGAATTTAATACACTTCTTTTCCACTATTTTACAAACCTATGTATTTTGCTTTGGAATACTTTCAAAATCTATAGGAAGTATCCAGATTTATGTTTGTTATGCTTTTGTATGCTTGTATTTGTTTCCTTTTTGTTTCTTTTATTTTCTTTACTTTTTTTTTTTTTTTTGACCAGAACCACAGTGCTCAGGGGTTGATCCTGACTCTGCACTCAGAAATCCCTTCTTGCAGGCTCAGGAGACCAAATGGGATACTGGTATTGAACCTGAGTACGCCCCAAGTAGGCCACATGCAAGGTAAATGCCCTACTTCTGTGCTATCACTCTGGCCCCTGTTATGTTATGTTTTTTTTTGTTTTTTATTTATTTTTAAATTTGCTTCAGCACTCACTCTGAGTTAAGTATGGGATAGTTGGTGATTCCTAGAGATAAGCAAGATATACATAAGAATATACTACATAGGAAGAGACAGGGAAAAAGAACTAACTTGAATCATTTTTAAAATCTAGTATTTCATATAATGTGCATGAATAGGTTTTTTTCTGATCTGTAAACACACACACATATATATGTATATACGTATATATACATATATATGTATATATATATATATAAATCAAGTAAAAGCATATTCAAGATTCTTAACTCACATTCGTGTCTGGATATTCTACAGCGACATTTTTCTTTCAAATTTAGTTCTAAGATATTACCCAAGTGATGTTAGGTGAAGTCTTCTGCTTGTATGAATACTCCATTCCATGTAAGATACATGTGAGGATATTATTTTACAAGACCTTTTTAGTTTCCCAAATTATACTTCAGCTATTTCTGAGCAGATAGCAAGGAGTAACCCCTGAGCACTGCCGGGTGTGGCCCAAAAAACAAAAAAAAAATTATACTTCTTATATTCATGGTGCAGCACAAACTTGGGCTTGCCTACTAGACCTTATCTTTGAGACTCACTCTCAAGGATGCTACTAAGTCACCTAATTCTTGATACCCAAGAATGACAATTTTCTAAAATATTCCTTCTTGGTTCTCCTCCACTGCTCTCACCTCACTTCCTAAAAGAATTGCAACTAGTAAAACAAAGAATTTACCAAACTTAAAGAATTTACCAACTCAAAGAATTGTGAAATTAAAGTACACTCAACTAGCTTCATCTAGTTGAGTAGGGAAGAATTTAACCCAACTAAGGGCAAATTACTCTAATAAAATATTTCTGTTTTATAGAAGGATAAGATTAGTGTATATAAAATATTGCTGCACTTGTTAATTTCTAAATGTATTCAATAAGTTTAATCTAGTGATCCAAGTAATATACAAATGCTGTGATACAAGAAATGTCAGCAATGAAGCCATTATTCCCCAAATGTCAGGAGAAAACTAAGATTTTTACTGGGGAAGATTTCAGAATGATTCATACCTAGATGAGTTTTCAAAGACAGAGTGACTTTAATAGATAGTTAAAAAGACTGAGTTCATTCCAAGCAGGAAATGCAAGTACTCCTAGTAAGTGAACATTCTGATCTACTCAAAAGAATCACACTTAGAGCAGAACACAGTGTCCAAAACATAGAGAGATGAGAGAGAATATTAGGAAACAGTGGTCAAGGCTTTCAGAACAGCCATATTCTGACAGTGTGAAAGTCTGTATTTTTCAAATCCTTTTTAGACCCTGACAGGCCCAAAATGTTTCTCTTTTCAGACCCTTCTCAGTCTAGCATCTTCTGCAGGGTACAAAGGCTATACAAAAATTTATAATTTAAGACAATATGCCGTGCTTGAACAATCTCATGGTAGACACTTTATTTTATTTATTGCTTTATATTTTGTTTACATGCTTGAGTGACAGATGTGAAACTTCAAAATGTGGAAGTTTTGAATCTTTAAAAGCATGTCTCATATCTACTTTCTTGAAGTGCTAATAGGAAATATTTCAATGCTTGAAAATCCTTGGCAGTTTGATAACTTTTATGATTATTATTACATTCTGCATTTAGACTTATTATAATAGTTTATTTTGCTGTAGTTCTAACACTTTGCAAGCCAAATTTTGCTTCTGGAGACCATGTTGAATTCCATATTTGACTTTAACTTTCGAGTTACTTAGCCAAGTGCTTCTGTTTATAATTTAATGAGTACTTTAGAGGAAAATATGTTTGCTCCCTTTGCCTATGTGCTAGATAATGCCACATAGAAGATGGTATTTAGAAACCATTTTCATTTTATTTAGAAGAGAAATTTGAAATAAAGGGGTGGGAAAATGAGAAATGGAAATAAATGTAAGTTTATAGTGTAAGTATATGTTGTGTCAATTGTAGTTATGCAACTAGTAATTATATTTAGCATTTGCTTACTTCAGAAATGTGTTGTTTTGTAAGCAAAATAACATAATTCTAACTCTCTACTAAATAAGAAACAGAAGGAACTGTCTGCTCACTTAGCAAAGAAAGATTAAAAAACCTAGAGAATTAATAAAGTAATAGATTATATTAAGAAATAGTAAACACTTGGTATACAAAGTAATTTTCCCTTGGGGTGTGTATATTTGTTTAATGCAATACAAGGATATTTTTCTTCTTAGACATAAATTTCCAGAGATTTTTGAATCTATATGTGAGAAAAAAATAAGTGAATTAGCAAGTGAGACTAAAAATTGTCTCTGCATATTAATTTTTTCAAAACTGTGACTTTTTTTACTGAATACAGGATGGTAGAAACCATATAAAGGCCTTGCAACTCTTCTGAAGAAAATAAAGGAAACCTTACAATCTTTCAGAGTTTGTCCTACCTCCCCAAACATAGCATAGAGAAACACACATGAAAGTCAAGAAAGGAAACGATACAATCCCTAGTTTCAGAATCTTTTCTCCTTGTTATGATCATGTCCACAAAAATTCCTGTAGCTTCCATCATTCCCCCATTTAATTCAGTTAAGATTCAAAATCATATGGAAAATTAAGCTAATAAATTTCATAGATTTTAAATTGTAAGCCACTCTATGCTAACAAGCTATGTTATCTAACAACTATCTCTGCTAACAAAAAATCATAAAATTATTCACAGTCTGGAGAAAGAGTAGAACAGCTAAATCATTTGTTTTGCACACATCCATCCCATATTTAATTCTGGACATCATATATGGTCTCTTGAATCCTGCAAGAGCAGGATTCTGAGCACAGAAACAGTAGTAATCTGACCATGGGACTATCCTCAAAATACATTTTTTCTTTCTTTTTTTTTTGGATTTGTGGGCATGTCCAACAGTAATTTGTACTAAAAATAATGTTTCAGAGATTAGCAGATGTTATGGGGTATCAGGGCTCCAACCCAGAATAGTCATGTGCAAGCAAGCACCCTAGCTTACTACCTTTACTTCATTTCTTTTAAAGAGAAATTCTGACATTGGATTTAATCTTCTACATTTATTCTTCTAAAATCAAGTGTTTTTTTTGGGGGGGAGGGGGTTACATCCAGCAGCGCTCAAGGGTTACTCCTGGCTCTACACTCAGAAATCTCTCCTGGCAGGATCAGGTGACCATATGGGATTCCCGACTTTCAACCACCATCCTTCTGCATGCAAGGCAAACACCCTACCTCCATGCTATCTTTCTGGCCCTAAAATCATGTTTTCTAAATAATATAACAGTATGCCATTCCATGCCCTGATTTTTCTCCTCAATTTTCAATTTAGTTGTACACAACTTAAACAAATAACTTCTTACAATAGTTTTAAGTAAATTATGTCACTTTAGTAGTTATCTCTACTTTGTTATCTTGGAAACTAAGTTTTCACCTTATTCACCATCTGTCTCTTCCCTTTTCTTGCTTTTGGAGCTTGCCTAGATAATATAAACTACTGTGGATTAAATTATTTCATCTATAAAATAAAAGATAGTATGACTTTACATAATTATTATGAAGTTTAAATTAGATGGTATACAGAAGTATTTAACAAACCATTATATTAAAAATAGCTTTCTAATTAAGTAACAAACTTTATGTTTTAATTTATTATTAAAAAATACTTAACTGCATCTAAAGTCCAAGCTGTACTGGTATTATACTTTCTCATCAATAAGTCTTCACAGGAAGGGAAAAAATAATAGTGATTGATGGTAGATATAGAAAATAAAGTAAATTGCATAATATTAAAGAAAAGTTTATATGATATTTGACATTTCCATTCCAAAGTAAGATGGTATTGGTAAAACATGGCAATATGTTACAATAATAATTTGTAAGATGGGGCCCGGGAGATAGCATGGAGGTAAGGCGTTTGCCTTTCATGCAGAAGGACATTGGTTCGAATCCCAGTGCCCCATATGGTCCCCCATGCCTGCCAGGAGCAATTTCTGAGCATGGAGCCAGGAGTAACCCCTGAGTACTGCCTGGTGTGACCCAGAAAAAAAAACCCACAAAAAAATTTGTAAGAAATTATATGAATATATGCTATGTAAATAGTCATTATTGTTTTCCTGTTATGAAGTTCCAAGTGCCCATCCATGTTGTTCCTGGCAATATTATTTTTTCAACTTTTTGATGTGTTTTATGTGTTTTGAGTTTAAGTAGATTATTTAAAAAACTATTTTCATTTCCTTTCAAAGGCATCTATTTTTTATATCTTTAAAATAATGTATTTGTTAATTTAGCTCCAAAAGAAAACTTAGTTTTATTTTTTTAAGTTTTCAAAGATAGCTCTATTGATACTATATAAAATAGTTAACATAAATGGTTGATTTGGGGGCCAAACCAGTGGCATAAGTGGTAGGGCATTTACCTTACACGCATTAACCTACGATGGACCATGGTTTGATACCCCGATGGTCCCACGTGTTCCACCAAGCCAGGAGCGATTTCTGAGCGCATAGCCAGGAGTAACCCTTTAGCGACTAGGTGTGGCTGAAAAGTCAAAAATAAAAGTTGTTTTTACTAATTAAAATTAAAAAAATAAGTTAAGTAAGCAAAATATCACTAGAACAAGACTACTTAAGGCCTATGTCTTTTTTTTTTCACTTTCACTTTAAAATTTCCTTAGACACTTTTAGCATTTGTTTGATCCATTTAAAGGTGAAACACTAATAATATATTCAAGAGTTGAAAATTTAGGCCAGTTTTTAGGGTGTTTATCTTAAATATTAATTGCCTGAGATTTCATCCCCAGTACTACAAACCCTGCCAGGCATGATCCATGAGAACAGAGCTAGGAAGGATTGAGCAGTGTGAACACAAAATGTGACCCAAATGCCGCAATCATTATCATTTTCATCATCATCCTCATAGTCGTCGTTGTGGTACTCATCATCGTCATTGTCGTTGTAGTCTTTTTGTCATCGTCATTGTCATCATAGTAGTCATTTTCTTCATCATCTTCAACATAATCAAGGTAGTTGGTTCATCATAGCATGATCTTGGAAGAACAAACCTTAAATGAAAGCATAAAATTCAAATTTTATATTTCACCTAATCCAGTTATATTAATCATATTATCTCTTAAGAATATAGGAGTTGGGCAGAAGAGAAAGTACAGTAGGAAGGATGTTAGGCTTGTTTGGACTATATGGATTTGATCCCCAGTATCCCATGAGTGCCCAATGTACTGCCAGGAATAATTTGTGATTGCAAAACCAAGAGTAAACTGAGAATCACTTAGTGTATTTCATATAGATAGACTAATACATATTGATAGAAAATTGAGATATTGTGTTAATTAAATATACACTGTTAGAAGAAAGGTTAAATGAACTTTTTTTCAAATTCATACCAGGTACAAATTCAAGCCGAATTTTTTATAAAAATAATTGCTTAAGTGGGAAATCTATATCAAAGGAAAGATGCAAAAAGTCTAAAGAAAAGAGACAGGAGAAAACCCACAACATTGTATCATGAGAATAAAATTAAAAAACTTGCTCAATTGTTTATTTAAAAATGCTGGAATTTTTTTTAGGAATCAAAATGTAGCATTTTCCTCTTTGCTTGTTCTTTAATATTCATTACAGACCTATTAAATTCTTTTTTGAAAATGCAGCTTGCAGGTGTCTAAAGTAAATATGAAGAGGTATAAACTCAAAAGACATAAAAGATAAACGGATAAATTACATGGTTCACTTAAGTGTTAATTTCTCCTTACTTATATATGATACATAGTATAAATATGTGCTTATAGATGTATATAACAACTGTGGAGGTGAATATATGAGAACATATAAATAGACACAAAATGTATGTATAAGGTATAACTTTATTGCCATATTTTAATCGGTACAGAAATACAAATTAAATGATATTTTAACCAAATTACTTAGAAGAGTAACATTATAAATGGTTATGTCCAAAAATCAGAATTTCAACATAATCTAACTTAATATATTTATTTCATTTTATAAAATTTGTTGTTTTTAAGATAACCAACATTTTAAAAAAATAAGAAAAAGAAAAGCAGCATTGAGATTTATGGTCTATTATACTCAAATAATACTAGTACAAAAATAATAAAATGTATTATTTGAATATATTAATAACTATTTAAAGAACAATATATTACATTATTTTCAATAACTGAATTTTAAATTGTACTCAGCAGTTAACTCTCCCATTAAGTATATTCTTAAATTAGTCACAGATACATAAGAAAGCATGAATATAATTGAAACTTCTGAAACATTTTTACTGACTTTGCAGTTAAACCAAAAAATTGAAATTAAGTGTAAAAGAAGCAAAAAGGGTCTGCCTGGCTTATTTTAAAAACAGATATCTAAAATTCTATTTCAAAGACAAAATAATTTGGGTAGGTGCTAAGTAGTATTTAAAAGTTGAAGTGTTTAAGCATGCTATTTTTAAATGAGACATTTTACTGGAAACATTTGCTTTCAATAGATGGAATCTAATTGCAAAATATGCACATAAATTCACTATTTTAAAACAACAGTGTATATAGTCAACAGGAATAACCTAATACTGACATCCAGTGGCCACGGGGATTAATTACAGAGAGATGGCTACCAGATTATTCCAAGCAGTATTGATAAAATATTTGCATGATGTAACTTGATATTGTTCATGGGAAAAAATAATTTCCTTATTGATCACAGTATAACAAATATAAGGTTACCAATTTCATGCTAGTTCATTTGTCTTAATAACACCTGAAATTATTAACAAGCATCTAGATTATTATAAAAGAAAAGAACAG
>PVKC010034715.1:0-13645 GCA_004027635.1 Crocidura indochinensis
AAAACATGAAAACTATGCATATTTAGCTTGGAGGAAGAAGAAGAGGGGAACTTCCCTGAGGCCAGGTAGAGAGACTGCCCAGTGGGGGTGCAAGCTTTGGCCTAGCAGCTTTTGGTTCTGTCATCTCTTACTGCAGAAGATTTAAAGGGGCAGAGAAAAAAATGTCACAGCCTTGGAAATCATGTTACAGACAATCCACACAGAGATCAGCTTGAACATCTCAGAGCGGGCCTTTCTGACATGACTTCTCTCAGGAGTTTTTTCACTCCTGAGAACCGTGACAGTGGAACACTCTGAGAAGCCAAGAAAGAGCACTGAGGCCCCCCAGAGGGGCCTCCCCCCCGAAAGGTGAGAGAACCCAGTCACAGAGTGGATTGTTGCAGGACTGCCCCCAATCCATGAGAAGCTGGAGATGATCAGAGGGAAGACTAAAACCAAGGATACAGGATATGAACCCTAAGACAGACCTGTAGGAGGGATGAAAAGTACAATGTCACCATCCTCAGACTCTGTGCCCAGAATATAGAGCAGAAACAACTGTCCCAGACCCAGACAACCATGATGAACCAGGTGCTCCACAATTGGTGAAAGATCTGGTACCCTCCAACTGAATACTGCTTCAGTGGGGTGGGGGGAAAGTCCCCTTATATGTTTCCCTATACCTACCTCACCTGGAGCATGAAGGTGGATGTGAGCAAGTGAGTGTCTGGGCAAGGAGCTACTTGGCTCAGGAATAACAGGTTATCCCATGGACAGGGTGTTTGCTTATAACAAGCTCCAGGCATGTCAGGCCAGCCTCAGTGGGCTCCTGAAGGGAGCCAGATCCAAACTTCCAGGCATAGTTTCCATTTCTCCTCATAGCTCTCCTCTAGGGAACCCCATTCACAAGGCAATGAACTAAGTCTGCAAGGAAAGGGAGGAAGAGAGAAAAGTCCATGATGTAGGGTTAATGGTTATAGACAAGATGACCAAGAAGGCAGCAAATATGATGAAGAAGAGAACTTGGTCTTTTTAACCACAGACCTTGTGCTCAGGCATGGACCTTGGCGCTTTTCCCAATCTCGACAGAATCTGCAGCTTTGTGGTGCAGCATAAAGAGCCAGGAATCCTAGATTTGAGTCTTTTCTCTGAATATTTTATTTGTTTTTCTTTTGGAAGTCAGTCTGAGGGGGGCGATAGGGAGGGAGAGAGGGAGGGAGAAGGAGATGGAGAGAGAAGAAAAAGAGAGAAGGGAAAGAGGAGAGGAAGGGAGAAAAGGAGGGAGAGAAGAGAGGGAGAAAGAAGAGAAAGAAAGGGAAAGAGGGACAGAGGGAGGGAGAGGAGACAGAGAGGGAAAAGGGGAGAGAGGGAAAGGAGAAGGAGGAGAGAAGAGAGAAAGAAGGCGAGAGGGAGGGATACAGAGGGAGAGAAGAAGGAAAGAGAAAGCGGAGAAAGAGAAAAGGGGAGAAAGGGAGGAAGGAGAGAGAGGGAGAGAAGAGGGAAAGGGAAAGAGGAGAAATAAAATGGGAAACAGAGGAGAGGGAGAAAAAAGGGAAAGAGAAAATGGAGAAGAGAAAAGAGGGAAAGAGAAGAGAGGGAGATGAGAGAGAAGAGAGAGAGGGAGAAAGAGAGAGGGGTCCTCTGAATATTTTCAATCTGCATTCTGCACATACTCTGTGGCTCTGAGCTCAGTTTGCCACATCAAGGGATTCCTGACTACTTCTCCCTCAGGATCTCTGTGAAAGGCAACAGGAACCCATCAAAGAGCTTGTTGTATTTTCTCTCTCAATGAGTTCATTTTTTCACCCAGGGAATGGCTTTTTCTTGTCCCTGCATCAATTTTAGTCAAGGTGCATGGTTCTTCTAGACACTAGAAATAAATTTGTCACTTGCTTAGGATGATTCTTAACTCTGAGCTCGAGAAAACAGTTCACTCTTCTTTGTTCTCCAGCACAGTCCGTCCATGTTCACAGGAGATGTCTGACTACTCATGCCCACCTTAAAGGAGAAGGGTTGCTTTCTCATTATGGATTCTGGCTCTTCTGGCCCAGAGTGTGAGACAGAGGAGAAGGAAATGGGTCTAGATTCAGGATGAGCTAGCTGAGTTCCTCTCAGCTTTCCTCCTGGGGTTCTTTTAGTTAATCTCTGGACTCTGCTCCTCCTTGCTTCCCAGATGGAAAACTCTCTCTTGCCCTTCTACCAGTTTGAGCAAACACTTCTCTTCCAACTGCCATTCTTCTCCAGCCTCTGGAAAAGCAGACTTCTCCTCCTCCCCAGTGGGAGGCACTCCAGCCCCACATTAGTTCTGGCTCAAAGCTACATCCAGCAACAGGAACCTGATTTCTCTTCCAAGAGAAAAACTGAGAAAGTGATGATCCTGAGGCAGCAGCCCCCTCTTCTGGATCCACACCCCCAACAATATGCCACTTGATCTCACACTTTGTATTCTGAGACACACACCAGTCCCCAATGTCCAACCAAAGTGCCCAAGACACAGAGACTGTTTCTAGATTGTTCCTTCCTGGCACTCTCTATATAGTTAAAATGAAGTATCTGCATTCCGTTGGAAGAAATACAGCCACCTCAGCAACTCTGCTTACAATTCCCATTTTTATTCCCTAGCTTCTTGTCCATATTTTTAACCTCTTTAGGACTGAAAACAAGTGATCAGGAGCAGGGAAGAGCCCAAATTTATTTCTTTTCTTTTGCAAATCTCACTGAGATTGGCTCCTGCATTTGGACGGTAGTATCTTATTTTTAAGACTATAGCATGGAAGACCAGAATACCTTTATTTTCAGAACTTTCTACAGTGACCCCAACAGTTGGTACTGAGAGCTTCTGAGGGATAGTACACATCACACTATGTGCTTTATATTTCTTCTCTGGTTTAATCCTCAATACAAGCCTATGAGGAAATCTGGGACTTATTTGAAAGGTGAGGAAACAAACTCAGAGAGGGTTAGGGCTTGTCTGGGCTCACAGAATTCATTAGTGGTCATGGAGGTATTGGAAGCAGGTCATTCTAATTTTGAAGTAGAGACTGCAACTTCTTTTCTCACTCCAAAATGCTTATGTGACCATCACTGAGGTATTTGATTTTTTATGTGAAAACCTTTTGTAAAACTATAAAGTAATTGACAATTACATATATTGTTATTGAAGTTATTAGGAATAATTCTTATTTTCCATTACATTGATATGATTTTCAGCTGCTTCTTTAAGATATGTTAAATGCCCCAAAATGATTTAAATGGAGGCTGGGGATCACAAGGTGATAGACTAAGTATTATCATGACCATTAAATGTCTTGAACATTAAGATGGCCACAAGTGGAATATTTAATGTATTGGAATCACCCAGTTATGTTGGCGGTTTTCCCAAGCCTGATCTCTAGTAATTGTCAGTTGATTAAAGAATGAGCCAAATGCACTGAAATGCAGGCAACATAAATGGTCCTCGAGGCCTCCTGACCACCACCATTAGGTCCATGTAGTTTTACTGGAAGCTCGTAAACCAGAGCACCTGTGCTTTGCCTTGGATTTATACAAACATCAGAAATCTTTGTCCAGGTTTTCAACTACTTTAATGGATTTTAAAATAGCCCTTTTCCATTAAAACATTGTATGCAATCTGGAGAGCTAGTACAAGGGCTAAGGCACTTGCCTTGCATGCAGCTGGCCCTGGTTTGATGGACAACCCCCTTCCCCCACCCTGCACTGCATATCACCACTGAATACCACCTGAGGGAATCCCTGAGCATGGTTGGGTGTTGTCCCCAAACAAAAAAAATTGTCCACATGAAAATTGTGTGATAACATTAAACTGTAGGTAGCAAAGTGTTGTTCTATGCCAGACACTGATTTCAGTGCTTCAGAAGAATAATTTCCCTTCATACTCTCACATAAAATCACTAGGACATATGAGTTTCACAGGTACTTAAACTCAATCATGTGGAACACAGAATAATTGCCCTTCAAAAATGTCCCCATCCAGTCAGGATGGAATGCACTCACTCTGAGAAAATTAGTGGAAGAAGGTTGAAACTGGTGGTGGGATTGGCCCCAATACATTGTAAGGATAAAATACAACTATAAAGAACTTTGTAAATCACAACAATTTCAATAAAATATTTTCTAATGTCACCATCCAGTCCCTAGAACATGTGAGGTTACCTGTCTGGCAAAATGATTTTGTAAATGAGATTAAATTCGAGATCATTTTGTTGATGTTTTTGTTTTGCAGAGTTTGGATGGAATTCAGGTTCTCCCACTTGCAAGGCAGATACTTTACCACTGAACCCCAGCACTAGCCCCAGCCTTGCTTTGAGGATCTTTATTCAGATAAATGATCCATATTAACCAGGTGATAATCCTGAAATTTTTAAAAATCACAGTGGAATCACAAGGATGAAGAGGCAGAAAATCAAAGTCAGATTTGAAGCTATACTACTAGCATATAACAAAACTGGTAGTAAATAATGGAATGCAGGCTACCCTGCAAGCTCGAAAATAAGATTCTGTAGATTCTTCCCTTAAACCCCCACAATAACATAGTTGTGCAGGATGTCACCTTGATCCGAACATCCTAGAACCCACTTAGATATCTCTTTGGAATCTGAAGGTAATTAAGTTGTGCCATTATAACTGTAGTGATACAACGCTAATCCAATCACCTTGAATACAGTAAATGGTAGAGTCAGGATTTGAACAACTCCAGTGGGCATGGCTCCAATTTTCTCCTGGTCCTCACTATCCAGTATTGTGGACTGAAATATATGTAGTCCCCTCAGAAAAAATAATAATGTTAAAGTCTGAATCCCCAATATCTGTAAATGTAATATTATTTGGAAATATCTTTGCAAATGACCAAATCAAGATGAAACCATGGAGCTGGAAAGACAGAACAGCAAGCAAGGGACTTGCCTTGCATGAGGTTGACTCAGGTTCCATCTCTGGTACTTCATATGGTACTCTGAACACTGCTTGTAGTAATTCCTTAGCACAGAGTCAGAATTAAGTTCTGAGGATAGCCAGGTGAGGTCCAAAAGGCAAAATAATAAACAAAAGATGAGACCCATGAGGAGGACCTCAATACATATGACATATCTTTATAAAACGGCATATTTTTACATAGATATGCACAGTGTGAAGGGGAGCAAGGGAATATGGCTTCCATATGTTATGAGACTGAACTGAAAACATATTTTCTTTATTCTTTTCTACTTAAACACCATGGTTACAAGGTGGTCCATAATAGCTTTTTGTTTTTACACATAAAGTTGTTCATGATTGAGTTACAGTCATACAATGTACAACAGCCTTCACCAGTGCACAATTTCCCACCACCAATGTCCCCAGTTTCCCTCTCACCCTCCCCAATGCCCTATCTCTTTCCTGTCTCTGGGGAATACCTCTCTCTCTCCCTCTCTGTTCTCTGTCTCTCTGTCTTTGTCTCTGTCTTGCTCTGTCTCTCTGTCTCTCTCTTTCTGTCTCCTCTCCCTTTCTCAAAACAGATTTTCATGTCTTCAGAGAAGCTGGGCTCTGATTTTGAGCTCAAGGCCTCCGGTTTTGTTAAAAAAAAAAAAACAACAACAACACTAGATTTGGGGGCTTCCTTGTTGTCACCTACTGTGATACTTTCCAAAAGAAATCCTTTGGCTCTAGCAAACCCACTTTGTTGTGAAGACTCTTTACCCCTGAGTTAAAACTTTGGTAGATTCATTCTTAGAATTAACATGCAGGAGATTATTAACAATAAATTGAAAAAAAACTTTACATTTGTACTCGTGTTTTTCTTTCATAGGGCACTTTAGACCAACATCAGCTCAACAGATTTATTGCTTTGGTCTGAGACAAGGCTGTGTTTCGAGGTAACTCTATTGAAAGAGCATATATGCCTTGGTTCAGATCATCAATGTCCAAATCCTGTCTCAATTAATGACTCCATAAACTTTTCAGCCTTTGATGCACTTCAGTGTCCTCAACTATGTGATATGAAAAAATTAATACCAGTTCAAGCCTTGTCTTGTTCTTTAGGTGGTGGAATTAAGTAAAGTGTGTGTGAAATTATTCTTCTGATTCTAAGAAGCCCCAAAACCCTCTTTCACAGAGAGAAAAACTGAAATTAAAAGAAGTTAAGTGATTCATAAATGATTTATACAAGGACAAGAGGCTAAAGCACAAAGCTAGAGTAGAAGCCAAATCTTCTAAAACTAGTGCAGAGCTATTAAGACTTCAATCTTCTCCTTTTTTATGATCTGTTCTCTGTAGATACAACAGGTCATTGTAGTGAATGAACTCCATGATTGTTGTTCATAATAATGAACTCCATAATCTTGGTTGTAATAGATTGATATTAATTTGGATTTCTTTGTCCCTTTACCTTTCTAAATTCCCAATCCCTTCCCTTTATGTCAATTTAGATAACAGTTTCTACCAAGCATTAAGTTTTCTTGTCCAAATTACTTTGAGTCATTTTATCCCAAGAAGGAAGTCATCTTACTTCAAAATAACACCTTTTCTTGAGAAAACACCAATAATGCTAAAATAACACTAGAAGTGTTACTCCAGCATCAGTACTGACACTCTCACATCTGAATGTGTTGTTCTTATACCCTCTTTGTTCTGTGACATAAACCCTCTTCCCTTATAATTTCTCTGGTATTTGTCAATAAACTCAGCACCTACAGGCCTTATTTTTAGAAATGCTGCCATGGGACCTCCCTTGCTCCATACTATTTTCTACTTTCATCCAACCTACTTAGAAAGTGTGTCTCCTTAAAATTATGGGATGCAAAATGAAAACACATCAGGATTTAATGACCATATTTCAGCATCTGAACTGCTTAAAGGAACTTGGCTTTTTCAGCATTTTTGCAATTGTGCAAGTTGGAAGCAGATCAGAAAGGTAGAGAGTTTGGTTTTTTTTTCCTTAACTGCCATAAACCATCCATCAAAGTTAAACTATTGAAAGGAAGAAGAAAGATAGAATGAAGAGCTATGAGTGAGGAGGACTGGAGAATATTAAAAAAAAAGACAATCTCCCTATCTAATAAAATACAATTAACTGAATTTCATCAAGGCTTCTATAAAAAATACACAAAGAATCGATATTAGGCATAAAACCTAAAAGTAGGTTGTTATCTCTAAACCAGAGAAAACATTTCATTAGGCTGAAGGATTTTATACTCCCAGTGGGAAAATTGCTTTTGCTCACACCCCTCCTTTGCTTACGAGCAAAACTCAATTGAAAAGTCAATCATCAAAATCACTTAGCAAATGTCAAAAGGTGTTGCCGTTTTCTAAATACATTGCCCCTCTTTATGGAAAATGTGGGCCCTAGGAGTCCTGGCACCTTCCCACTGGACAAACTCACACTCTTCCCTCATTTTGCACTGCTCTTACTTTTATGCAGTTTTCTTTCTCTGTGTGTCTGTTGGCTGGAGGTCGATCCTGGAAACAGAAAGCCCATTTGATGAAGAATATGAGTGTTTCCCTTTAACACCTCAATGTTCTTTTACAGCCACTGTACTGGTGAGACCTCCCAGTGCCCAGTTATAAATGAGTCTCTCTCCCTCACTGCAGCAGCCACGGACACTTCCAGGCTGGCAGCAGGAGCTATAGACTTTGCACATCGCACCTTGGAAATGCCCATTGCTTAATTTACACAATCAGCCCCGTGAAGGGTTGAGGGTTCTGCTGACCACAGATCCACCAGGCACATCTTCTCCATCCATCACTCACTGAAATACAAATAGAGCTGATGCACATGGACAGAGCCTGGAAGCAGTGTGTGAAGGTTAAGTTCTTATTACACAGAGCTGGAAGAGAGGGAATCATCGGAAGACCTTAAGTCATTCTTTATGGAGCCAGAGAGAAAGTATGATGTAAGACTTCCATGGTCGAGCACTAAGGGTCAGGCTTCTAGTAAGTAGTAGTAAATAGCAGCCATAGCAAAAGGGCCATTTACTGCTCACCTCTGATGTGCACTTTTCATATTTTATCATCTCACATCTGAATGTTATCTACATGCCAATGATGGGAGCTGGGGAAGATTGCCTCATTTCCTTGACACGGGGTCTTGTGTGATCTATTTGAACCTGCTTTCTCTAATGTGAGTGCTTTAGAAAGGACAGAATTCATTTTCCTAGCATGAAGACTTCTATGGGTTGACCAATCTAAGTCAACTTTTTCCACTAGCTAAATTAACAGACGGTTACACATCGCTAATTCACTCTGTCTTGGCCCTGTGAATGTGTCCCGTGGATGACAGATGGTGACAATAGCAGACAGATGCAGTAGGTCTTGGTCCCCAGTGAATGTGTCTGGCACAGGTCTTCTCTAATCCTGAGATCTGTAAAGTCACTTCTGATGTTCTCATTTCTTTGACTGCCATCCTGATCTCCCAGCTATTTCTTAAAGAATTTTCCATAACAAGCCAAATTAAGTATCTAAATCTTAAAATGACTTAAAAATATATTCCCGGGGCCTGGAGAGATAGCACAGTAGTGTTTGCCTTGCAAGCAGCTGATCTAGAAGCAAAGGTTGTTGGTTCGAATCCCGGTGTCCCATATGGTCCCCCGTGCCTGCCAGGAGCGATTTCTGAGCAGATAGCCAGGAGTAACCCCTGAGCACTGCCGGGAGTGCCCCCCCAAAAATATATTCCCTTTGTACCAAAGCACTTACTTTCCATAGGGTCAGAATATAATATTTCCTATCTTTAAGGAACATACTGAATGGTCAACAACTCATACACAGCCTCGCACTCAGTAAATACATAGATTCAACTATGTTTTGTTCCTGAAATATTAAGAACTGCATTGTAGTGAATGTGAAATCATGATAGAAAGCAAAAGCAACTGATTATCTTAAACAACTAAGGGGAAATCATTATAAGTCAATAATTAGCAGGATCACAAGCTGGGTATCTAAAACTGAAGACTAAAATCATTTAATCAAAACACATGTTCTACCCTTTGCAGAAAGTCACTTCCATGCAAAAGTTGAGCTTTGACAAGTGAAGATGGTGGCAATCAGCAGAGGACTTTCAGACATAACATTAAACCTGCTTATATCACACGTAAATAGGAGTGATGATAGGAAGAATGCCAATATAACATATTACAACAAAACATTAAGAATTACATATTAACTATATACATTAATTCAATTGCTTAGAATTCTTTAACACCATATTCATATTCATGAAACCTTTGAATTGCAACCTGTTTGGTATAATGAATCCCCTTTCCAAGACCAAATCCTGCCACTGAGACTTTTAACTGTAGCCATGCTGCCATCTAGTGGAATAATGCTAGCACTGCTCCATCTCCTGGAAATTCTCAAGGAAGGATTCAATGTCTGTAGGGTCACCACCATTATCTTTTCTTTAGAAGACAAATTTCTGAGATAGTTCTGCACAGATTTCTGAGTGTATTCTGGAGTTCTTTTACATTGTAGCTTTCTCATGTCTCAGTAGAAATGTGTCATCATACTCAATGAACTGAAATAGAATTTCTCCCTGCATTTGTTTAAACAGGAGAAACTTATTTCTCTCAGGAGAAAATGTGTCCCCCAGAAAGAATATCCATTAACTAGCACTAGCCTTGGGTTAACATCATGCTGTGGCTCTGAGGAGCTGTACCTCCACAAGAACATTGATGCTGACATCTTTCTCCTTTTGCTGAGGTATTTCTGAATACCTTTTTTTTTTTTTAAATTGCTGCCTCAATAAGACTGCACAGAACAGGAATGAGGGAATAATAGAGAAAGTAGAGCATCCAGTCTCTCTCCTCCCAAAGCATTAGACGGTGTTGAAAGTGCTCCTTCATGCAAAAGCCTCCTCACTGTCTCTAGACAGGTGAGTTTCTGCAAGAAAAGTGAATACCATACTAGGACTACAAACATAAATGACAACCACAAATCTCTCTTTGCCCTCACAAATAAGCTCTCACTGCCCCCTAAAAAGACTTGAAAAAGCTGGTGCTTCCATTAACTGCAGGATAGATTTGACATGGGGGGGGGACATTCTGAGCATCATCCCATTCATTACAAGCTAATCTCATGGAATTTAACCTGGGGTACACAGTGGAAGGAAATTCATGACACTTTAACAAGACCTGAATACTACCCACATTGCCCATGTTTAAGATGCTTCTGGGGTCATCTTCAAGGACTGTACATAATGGTAATTTGCAATCAATCTTGAGAATCACTTCTCTTGAAAATGAGGCACGCAGAGCCTTTGGATCATGTATTCTTCAAAGAAAGGCTAGAAAACTAAGGTTCTGTACCCAGTCATCTTATTCCTCATCTCTCCCCTTAAAAGTATGGCTCAACCCTGGCTTTCTTAAAGCTCCACTACTCACAGTGGTGAATTTCAATCCCTGCCACTTGGTTCCTTAACGTATATCCAAGCTCTGGGATAACTCATTCTTTGCCAATGGAGGATAAAGGAAAGCTAGAGGGAATATTAAATTCTCCTTGCTCAGACTTTCAAAGTACCATTGGTGATTTAAAGTGAAAGAAGAATTTTGAGAATGTCTTTTTTGATTCTTCAATTTGACAGACAACGATGCAATCCAGGGCAGATTAAGAGCAAATGTAACCTATCCATGCATGGGCTAGGCAGAGATTATTCCTTAAGACCTGCTCTTATTGACATTATTGCTATGCTATTGATATTTTAACTCTTCATCCAACCCCATAAGATGGTCATTTTACAACTATGTTATGATTTCATGAGGTGAAGCCAGCACAGGAAATTTGAACTTGAACTTGAACCCTGGCCCATCCAGCTCTTTGACCATGTAATTATGTCCCAGAACTGCGTCAGACCCAAAACCTCATAGCTCTCTCCACCTGGACTTCTCTCTACTATCCATTTGACCACCTAAAATATTATTTTATAAAACAATTCATTGCCAACTCTTATTAGAAACTTACTTTTAAAAAAAATCCTTGACTTCTTTCTTTCCAAAATTCCAAGCCAAAATGAAATTATATAACCTAATAAGAGAACAAAATTTAGAAATTGAGATAATTTGGGAAAATCCAGATATTGCGGTTTATCTACATTGGCTTCAGACACACACAAAAGAGTTCAATGTATACTGTCAAGCATATGGAGGGAAAATGTATAAAATTTACATTAAAGCATGAAGAAGAACATTTTAGAAATTACTTTTGGTCCCCCCCCCAAAATCACCATTTTATCTTTTATATTTTGAGCCTTAGTTCCCATTGTATCTATGAATATTCTTTGTGATGTAATATAAACACTTGTAGATACTATTAAAAATTTAATATGCCAGGGTTGTTCCCCTTCTCATCTTAGAAAAACTTGACTTGCTTTTTTTTTTTTTTTTTTTGGTTTTTGGTTTTTGGGTCACACCCAGCAGTGCTCAGGGGTTACTCCTGGCTCCATGCTCAGAAATTGCTCCTGGCAGGCACGGGGGACCATATGGGGCACCAGGATTCGAATCGATGACCTTTTGCATGAAAGGCAAACGCCTTACCTCCATGCTATCTCCCAGGCCCCAAAACTTGACTTTCTGAGGGCTCCTATTCTATAAAACAGATATGCTTTACTTTTTTTGAAATTTTTAGTTTGTAAATTATCAATAACTGTAAATTTAAGATTCATAAACTTGTTCATTATTAAGTTTAAGGCATACAGTATTCCAATATCAATCCCTCTACTAATAAATCTACCTCTACCTCTATCAATCAATCCCTCTCTGTTCCTCAGGACGGATAATGGGGATGTTCCCTTCCATAATTTAAAACTCCACCCTACCTCACAACTCCAATCTAGTGACAAGCTTTCTACTAAAGAACGAACAGTTCTCTGATCTTCATTGCTAATTCTTTTTGGGACTTATTCCTTACAAAGTCTCTTTATATCCCACACATGAGGGAGATCATTCTATATCTGTCCCTCTCCTTCTGACTAATTTCATTCAACAGTATACTCACCAGATTCAATCATAGAGCAGCAAACTGAATTAATTTATCTTTTCTTTCTGCTAAGTAGTATTCCATGGTGTGTATATACCATAATTTATTATATCCACTCATCTGTTCTTAGGCACTTCAGTTGTTTTCCAGATTTTACTGTGATAGTGCTGAAATAAACAGAAGTTCAGATGTCTTTTCTGGAGTATAGTTTTGGACCTTTTGGGTATTCCAAGGGGTGGTATTGCAGAGTTGTATGGAAGCTCATTAGCCAGTTTTCTGGTAAAGGTCATATTGACTTGCAAAAAGGTTGGAATAGTTGACATTGCAACCAATACTGAAGGAGGGTTTTTTTTTTCCCCCTCCTACACATTGTCACCAACACTGCTTGTTATTCCTTTTGATGAATGTCAGTCCCTCTGGTGTGAAGTGATTGCTCATTATTGATTTTATTTACATGTCTCTAATGATGAGTGCAATAGAGCATTTTTTCAAATGCCTCTTAGCCATTTGTGTTTCTTCTTTGAGGAAGCTCCTGTTTTTCTTCCCATTTTCTGATGGGGTTAGATTTTTTTCTCATAGTGTTCTGGGTTTTTTTTTTTTTTTTTAGTTTTGAATATTTGTGTGTGTGGTTTTTTGGTTTTGCAGGGTCACACATAGCGACACTCAGGGATTACTCGTGGCTCTTCACTCAGATATTACTCCTGGCAGGCTTGAGGGACTATATGGGATTCCAGGGATTGAACCTGTGTTGACCACGTACGTACAAGGCAAATGCCCTACTACCCTGTGCTATCACTCCAGCCCTGATTTTGGATATTAATTTCTTATCAGATAAGTGGTAGGTATAAATATTTTCCCACTCCGTGGGGTGTCTTTGGGGGGCATCATTTATTTGAAGGTACGGGAGTGGGAGTTTCTTAATTTAGTGCAACTTGTATAACCATTGCTTTCATTTGTTTGGTCAGTTGCATTTTATCTGTAAAGATGCCTCTAGCTTCAGTGTCATAGAAAGTTTTGCTTATACTTTTGTATATGAATCTTATGAACTCAGGTCTCATACCAAGATATTTAATTCATTTGCATGGTGTTAAAAAGATGTGTGAGGGGTTTTTGTTGTGGTTGCTGCTATTCTATTTTTGTTTTTGCAGTGACCAACCAGTTTTTCTAACGCTACTGGTTAAAGAGGATTTCTTTGCTCCAGTTTATATTTGTTGCTCAGTTATTGAAGATTAACTTACTTTGGGTTTGTACTTGGATTTTTAATTCTATTCTATTGATCTGAGTGTCTGTCTTTGTTCCAGTACCATGCTATTTTAATTAGCATTGTTTGTAGTACAGCTTAGTTAAGAAAAGTGATGCTTTCCAT
Organism: Crocidura indochinensis; assembly: GCA_004027635.1. Classification (NCBI taxonomy): domain Eukaryota; kingdom Metazoa; phylum Chordata; class Mammalia; order Eulipotyphla; family Soricidae; genus Crocidura; species Crocidura indochinensis. The sequence goes on from PVKC010034715.1 coordinate 13,304, forward strand.
CTTTTCCCGGATGATTGCTTTGGCTATTTAAAAAGTTTATTGTTTCATATGAAACTCAAGAGAGGATTTCTTTGAAAAATGTTGTAAGTATCTTCACAGGGACTTCGTTCAATGCTTGATTGAATGTGTGAATGTTTGACTGATTGAATCCAATCAATGCTTTGGAAAGTATTGCAATTTTGACTAGGTTAATTCTCTCAATTCATGATCAAATGATGTGTTTTCATTTCTTCATATCTTCTTTTATTTTTTAAGAAATGTTTTATAGTTTTCTTTGTATAGGTCTTTCACCTCTTTTTTTTTTTTTGGTTTTTTTTTTTTTTTTTTTTTTTTTTTTTTTTT
>PVKC010034716.1:0-13651 GCA_004027635.1 Crocidura indochinensis
TCCCTCCTTCCCTCCCACCTTTTCCTCCTTCCCTCTTCCCTCCCTCCCTCCTTCACTTCCTCCCTCCTTCACTCCCTCCCTCCCTCCCTCCTTCCTTACCGCCTTCCCTCCGTCCTCCCCTCCTTCCCTCCTTCCTTCCTTCCGCCATTGCTCTGACTGACCAAGGATGAGCCTCAGAAGTCCAAAGGATTCCTGCTCCATCTTAGAAGGAAGTTAGTCATTGAGGGAATGAAAGCTAGAGAGACTCCAGTTCTCAACTCACAGTCCCTCCTCTTCTCAGGAGGGCAAAAACTGCACAATTTCTTCTCATTGCCCACCATCATACTCTTACGAGCCCCTCTCTCTCCAAACTGCTCAAAACTTGGGAACAAGTGTCCAGGTGGGTCAGCCTCTAGTGAGAGGGCCCACAATTTTGGAGAGATAGTGGCTGTATCTGCTGCTGGTCTCACAGCAGCTGGAGTCAGGGACTGGGCTAGAGGGCATTTTCCCTCAGTGTCACATCCTGGGGAAGGCAGACTTTCTAGGTGTAGCTCTCTATGCCACTGAATGTTCAGTGCCAAAAGAGAAGCTATTGAACCCAAGAAAATAGGAGCTCTAAGGAGCCACAGACAGACCCTGCCCAGTCCCCGGGGATCTCAATACAATGGCCTCCAAGCAGACCCTTCTCTGGGCAGCTGAGTCTCTGGCTCTTGTTTGTAGGGTTTTGCACCAATTGTTCTATTCCCTTGTTCTCCTCACAGGAAGAAGATTCACAAATTAAGTGTGATCTGTGCAAAAGATTTCGAGACATGCAGGATGCTAACCCTCAAGGTAGAGTGTACGCAGAAAGCTTGGAGATGAGGAGGCCACAGGGACTAGGGAGCCTTTGCATCATGTAGTGTCTTTTCTTTAAAAAACGATCTTCTAGTGGGATCAAAAGCTTCACTGAAATTGTAGCCACTTGGGAGACAGTGGGGTTCTTAGATGGGGTGGGGGGCTACTGCACAAGCAGTTAAAGTCTTGAAGGTCATAGCCCTGTTTTGTTATTGGTAGCATAAGGAAGCCACTTTCCCAGGAGAAGCTAGAGAGATGTTCAGGCTTTGCCAGAGGCCGAAGACTGCCATGGAATCAAGAAGGAATTGGTGACATATGGGTGAAGAAAGTTTGAATTGAATAACTGTCCTCTATCTGCAGGAACACACCCCCCTGTTGGCCAACCTGATGAGTAAAACCAGGAGCAAACACTACAGATGGCAGAAGATTCGTGGCCCTGCCTGGTTCTGGTTGGGAGTCCAGAAACCTCCTGGAGGCCTCAAAAGGATGGGAATGTAGCTGGCTCATGTGGACATGGACAAGATGGTGCCTGCAGCACTCCTGATGAGTGCCAGCAGGAGGTCTGGTGCATTTGGGAGGAATGACATGATCATGGACAACTTTTAAACTGTGATAAATACTTAAAAAAAACTATGCAAAGAAACTGCCATGGGAGGACATCACGCAGGTATATCAAACACGTGGTGTCCTTCCACCCAACCGGATGTCTATGAATGGGGCTGACCAGAGTGAACGAAGAGGGTAGGGGCTCCCGTGGAACCCATGTCCCGCTTTCTAGCAGTTGAGTCAGTCAGAGGCTGGGAGAGGGCAGTGGAAAAACATTTCTTACCACTGTGAAATACCAGGGGCTCCTGAGTGTGTCCCTTCAGGGAGCAGTCAAACCTGCCCCTTCTACAGGAAGGAATTATTCTGACACTGCTTCTCCTCCTTTGACCCCTGCATGGGACTAGACAAAGCTGTGGCATCTTCTGATGACACTCTCTTCTTCCAGGGGCTGTTCAAGAGGGTAGACCCCCAGCAATTCCGGGCATCTGGCCTGTGCCAGATGGATAAGTATGGCAAGTACAGGCTTCCCACTGTACAGGCTGTAATGGCACACTTCAATAATGTTGCCAATGATTTCATAATCACCTGCCTGGGAGACCTGATGGGCAATGCCCAGGAAAGGGCTTGGCAAGTAGAACACTAGATCCAGGTGGCCAAGTTTATCAGGGATCACAGGGACCCCTCTCTGGAGTCTTCCTTCAGTCTTCAGAATGCAAGATCTGCACTCAGTCTTCATGCTCTAGGGACTTTTCACCTGAGGGCCTCCCTGGATTTGCACCTCTGGTCTCCATTTTCTGAATGGGCCTGTTGTCAGAAATGAGGAGAAATCATCCTTCCTTCTTGCCTTCCTTTGTTCCTTCCTGGATTGCTCTGGCCAGGGATGAGCATCAGGATTCACATATGTTCCTTCCCTGTCTTAGAAGGGAGTTATTCATTGAGGGATGAACGCTAGAAAGTTCAGTTCCCAACTCACAATCCCTCCTCTTTTCAGAAGTGCAAGAAACTGCAAAATGTCTTCTCATTGCATGTCATCATCAGTGCACTCACGATTTACTCTCTCTCCAGACTATTCAAAACTTGGGAACAAGTGTCCAGGTAAGTAGGCCTCTACCAAGAAGTTCCAGAGTTTTGGAGGGATAGTGGCTATGTCTGGTGCTATCCTCTCAGCCACCTCCCAGCCCACAGCAGACACTGGAGTCAGGGACTGAACTGGACTGGAGGGCATTTTCCCTTTGTGTCACATCCTGGGGAAGATGACTTCCTAGATGTAACACTCAAGGCAACTGAATTGCCAGTGCTGAAAGAGAAGCTGTTGGATCTAAGGGAACAGGAGCTCTGCGCAGCCACAGATAGCCTAGTCCCAGTGATAACAGTGCTATGGCCTCCAGGAAGGCCTCCTGTGGTCAGCTTAATCTCTGGCTCTTGTGCAATGGGGTTTGTACCAATTTTTCTATCACCCTTGTCCTCCCCACAGGAAGAGAATTCAGAAATTAAGGGTGCTGTGCGCAAAAGACTTCGAGACATGCAGGACGCTGACCCTCAAGGTAGAGTGGACGCAAGAACCTTGGAGGCTAGGAGGCCGTGGGGACTAGTGAATCTTTGTATCATGAAGTGTCTTTTTTTTAAAAAATGATCTTCTAGTGGGATCAAAAGCTTTACTGAAATTTGTGACTACTCGGGAGACAGTGAGGTTCTGGAGATGGGGTGGGGGAATCTTGCACAGGTAGTTGAGGCCTTGATGGCCATAGACCTGGTGTTGCTACTGGTTGCACATGGAAGCCACTGTCCCAGGAAAAGGTAGGGAGCTGTTCAGGGGCTTAAGGGGCTCGTGGGCTGCCATGGAAAAGACAAGGAATTGGGGACACTTGGGTGAAGAATATTTAGATTGAATAACTGTCCTCTCTCTGCAGGAACACACCTCCCTGTTGGCCAACCTGATGAGTAAAACCAGGAGCAAACACTACAGATTGCAGAAGAAGGTTCATGGTCCTGCCTGGTTCTGGTTGGGGGTCAGAAGAACTCCTGGAGGCCTCAAAATGATGAGAGGGTAGCTGCCTTTCCTGGACATATTGCTTGCAGCATGCTTGATGTGTGTCAACAGCAGGTCTGGGGGGATGCTCCATAATCCATTTGGGAGGAGTGACACTTTCAAATCCCCTGGGATTGGGAAGAGGCAGAGAATGTGCAGTTCATATAGGGAATAAGGAATTTGGATCATAGCTACTGAGGTTTTGCTTCTGCCATGAGAGAAAATCATTGAGTTGACCTGGACATTCAGAAGAGGGGTATTCAGTAGAATGAGGACATTTCTGCAGATACCCAAAAGCAGTTCCCTACTAGCACCACCCCAATTTTCACAGAATGTCATTCTTTTGACTCCATATTTGCCAAATTGTTGAAGCTGAATCCCATGAGGACACAAGAGGTGAGTCCGTCTGGGCTGGGAGGATAGTGTGAAGATTGGGGGTGGCGTGAATGGGGGCGAGATTTGCACAGATCCCCGCCCTGATTCCCTGAGCTCTCAGTTCCTGCTCACCTCCTCTCAGAGAGGCACAAGCGACAACTAGAGCTGGAGCTCCTGCAAAGCTTAAGAAGGAAGGAGCAGACACTCCATAGTCCTCTCTCCTCCCTTTCCGTTAACTGTTTCTAGAGCATTGTCAGGCTCCAAGCTGGCTTGAAATGAGACACAAACTCAGCCTAGTTGTGCTGTGTCCCCTTTGTGGGGAGCCAGAAGACAGGAATACACATCTGGGTTTCTCAAAGAAGAGTGAAGCCCAGATTGAGTTGGCTAGATGTCTGAGCAAAGCCCCAAGGCCTCTTTCTCAGAGATTACTGAAGCATATCTCTCTCTGTCTCACTCTTTCCTCTGTCTCTGTCTCTGTATCTCTCCTCCCTCCCTCTTTGTCTCTCACTCTCTCTCTCTCTCTCTCTCTCTCTCTCTCTCTCTCTCTCTCTCTCACACACACACACACACACACACACACACACACACACACACACACACACACCTATCTTATTTTCTCTCTCTGATTCCAGGAGAAAATTTGGAACCTCGAGCTGTTTCTGAGAGTTGCTGAAAAGTATATATTGGAGCTCGTGAAGGCCGTTGGAAAGTGGTTTGATAATCTGAAGAGGCTGAATGAGCTGTACTGATGAGAAAAGCCCCCAAACCCTGGTTAAGGGCAAGGGTGGGCTTTTTCCTGGAGCAGTCCACAGCTGTCTCCATGGCTCCCTGCACTGTTCCAATAGGATTGTCTTTGTCTGTCTAGAAGGCAGACATGGGGATGAGCACCAGGACTGTTAACAGGTGACTCTGTGTCCTCCAGCCCTGTAGTAATGGCCTTTTCTGCTGCCTACAGCCCAGGCCCTAGGAAGATAGCATAGCTGCTTTCCACTGGAGAACTTCGAGTTGAACTGCAAGCATGTGTCACCCATTGCATTGAGTTATTCAATGTTATTAAAATGCTGTTTCTTTGCTATGTGGAAGTTCTTGGTTCTTTTCCATTCCTATTCTCAGTTGTCATAAGAAAAGAATTGTCTTCCTCCTCCTTTGAGACTCTGAAGATTTTTAGGGCTTGGGGAATAGCACCTATTTTGGAGTATAAGCTTTGCATGTGGGAGGCCAGGTTGGAATTCAGGAAAACATGGCTTCCTAAGCACTGCCAGCCATGACCACACAGTATTGTGCCAGGGTAGCCCCGGAGTACTTGGATCAGGATGACCCAATAAAATAAATGAATTTTTCAACCTGAAGTATTTATTGTCTCAGCAATTCTGTTTCTATTGACGAGGGTGGAGCTCAGTAATAATGATATCAAAGAATTTTAGCACCATTAGATCCATTCACAAATGCTGAAACTTTGTGTATTAGGTATAAGACAGTGGTGGGCAACCTTTTTTTTTAACTGAGCCAAATCTCGCCAAAAACACGATTGAAATTTATTTTGAAAGCCATATTTTTGAAACCAAAAATACATTGTTTTTTAGTTTCAATAAGTTTTTATTGAGAATATTCTGCAAGCAAGTATCCACATAGGTCCCGAGGATACAAATAGCACAACTAATAAAACAAAAACTTTAAAACTATGTTATTTATCAATAACGTTAAATTCTGTAAAATTTGCCTTACAATGTAGAGAAAAATTATATCCTGACAATGACTGACAAAGACACAAACACTAATGTGAACATTGGCCTTACATTTCCTTGGATAGTTTGAGTAAGTCAGGTGTGTATGTTGTTGTTTTTAATTTTAGGTATGATTCCAGGTTCTCATCGATGAGATGATTTCTCAATTTACTCTTGATAAAATTCATGCTTGAAAATAATTGTTTGCATAAATATGTAGACCCGAACAAGGAAAGAACAGCAAACGCTAGTTCTTTTAGTTGATCATATGAGTCAGGAATACTATTCCAGGTGTTAAAAATCAACATATCTTCCTTCTCCAGGTCTTTCAAAGCAAACCACTTGTGCTGTGAACTAAGTTCAATTTGTGTTTCTCTAATCTTTCTAAATTGGCACAAAGACGTTCAAATTTCGAGCTCCAAGGTTGTTTTTTTAAATCCAGCAATTGCATTTCAAAATTGCCAATGTCGATATTAAAGGGAGAAAAATTTAATTCCATTAGAGTGGCATCCAGAGGTTTTGTTTTGTTTTGTTTTGTTTTGTTTTTAACAAAGGCCAACGTCGCTTTGCTGTTTCTGAAATCCTGAAACCTCTTGAGAAAGCTTCTCTCATTTAAAAGTGCTGTTTTAAAATAGGTAATAATGTCATATCAGAATTATTTTCTTGGCAATGTTTCAACAGGTTTGGAAAGTGAATCAAAGTTTCTCTGTCAAAATCTTGAGCAAAAACAGATCATTTGTTTTCAAGCGAAATAACTTCTAACATTGAAAAAATTGTGTTTCCTTTCCCCTGTAGTTTGATTAAGTTCATTTAGATGTGAAGTAATGTTTACCATGAAATACAGTTTTTGAAAACACTGATAGTTTGTTAATTCTGATAGTGAACACCCTTCTCAAGGAAAAATGCTTTGATTTCTGATAATAAGGAAACAAAATGTTTCAAAACGTTTCCTCTTGATAACCAAAATGTGCTGAAAACTTGAAACCCTATAATATGGAGATGAAACAGGTAAAAGAGAAAAACCTTTTAACATTCTTTAAAAGCAAGAACAGTGTTCCAGAGAAAAGTAGTCATTTCACTGAAAGGAAAAAAAAAATCTATTACACTTTATTTTGTGTTGCAAGAAACCAAACTAAAATACACACAAAAACAAAAACAGCACTTTGTTAAAGGCATATATCATATCATAAAGGAATTATAATAGAGTGCCTGAAACATTTTAAAAATAAATTTTTTACTTAAGCATATCTGTTACAAAATTATTCATATTTGAGTTTCAATCATAGAATATACACCACCCTTCACCAGTGCACTTTCCCCACCACCAATGTCCCTCGTTTCCTTCCCCTTAACCTTCCTGTGCCTAGGTCGGGAACAGGCATTTTGCTTTTTTCTCTTTATCTCTCTTTTCCTTTGTGACACTGAGGTTTGCAAAATTTTCTTTATGACATCATAGTTTGCAATATTGTTAATTAAAGAGTACCATGCATGTCACTTAACCATTTCCAGTTCCTGTCCAGAGTGATAAGTTCCAACTATCAATGTCATAATGTACCTTTCTCTATTCTAACTGAACTCACTACTTTTTATGGCAAGCTTCCTCTTATAGACTAGTCCTACTGTCCCTCATCCCTATTTTCTCTAGATATTATTACCATATTGCCATTTATTATTCTTAATTGCCACAAATGATTATTTTGTGTCTACACCTCTCCTGACTCATTTCACACAGAATAATAATCTGATGTGTTGATGTATGACAGATGATGCACTTTGAATAGCTCAATGTTTTTGTGTAGTCACAAAAAACCAGAAGTTGCATACCCATACATTGTATCCACTCATTGTATGATAGGCTGGATTCAAAAAAGTCCCAGCTGAACTAAACTCTGTGACAGATGACATAGTAAAGAAAATTTGTGAAATTCACAATTGTGATCAAATCCAGATTATTCCCTAGCTTGGGTGAGAGTATGGATGCCCACTACAAGTATCTTCTCTATGAGGAAGTGAAGTGGCTGTTAAGGAAAAGGGTGCTCTCTCGCCTTGTTGGCAAGAGGGAAGAAGTAGTGCAGTTCCTGTGAGAACAGAACTCTGACTTTGTACAGCCCCAATTGGACAAGGAATGGGTAGCTAAGCTTGTGTATTTGGCAGACATTGTTCGTTTTCTCTATGAACTTAATATTTCTCTGCAGGGGAGTTTCACCAGTAGTTTTTACAATCAGATATAAAATGGATGTGTTCAAAAAAGAATCTGATTCTGGGATAGCTGTGTCTGAGAAGGAGATATTGAAACGTTTTCACTCTTGCAAAAAATTTCTGATCGGCACTTATATTATGCAGACAGTCATAATATGAAAAACAGCATTTAAGGGCGTTAGCTCACAACTTTAATCATGAGTACTCTGAACATGAGAATCCATGAAAAAGAAAACTCTGGGTTGAGAATCCCTTCATGGAAGATACCTACTCTTGTGCAGACCACCCAACCTGGTCTGAAGAAGCAGGGTAGCAGGAAAGAAAAAAATAAACCAAGCTAGCCAGCAAAGGATGATTGTGGAGTCCGTGGCCTTTTACCTTGTACTCTCTCCTCGAGCCCAAAGGCTGGTTTTCTTTATTAAAACCAATTCCCAGTACTATGAGGCTTCAGGTCAAGAGAGAGACAGACAAAGTACATATTTAGTGGGCTTTTATATATCAAAGGAAGAGGTTTAAGAAAGAATGATGCTGGGTAACACCTTTGTTTGGGGTTGATACTGGGTATCATCTTACACTCTTGGAGCCAGCCTCTGGGACTGCACACAAGGCAAGCACTCACAGAGGCTAGGAGCAGAGTGCTGACTCCTGGAGAGACCACCTGGCACACAGAAGAGTCACATTTAAAAGTGTAAAGAGCCGCATGTGGCTGGCGAGCCGCGGTTTGCCGACCACCACTATAGGACATCATGGTTTGATACTGTCCTATCATTTCCACAAGCAAGTCAGTTGATGTTCATTAAGTCACCAAGCTGTTTGACTTTGTAAAATACTTAAGCTGTACTCTCGAGTAAACTTGAGTTTTACAACATGGCATTATTTGATCTCATTCTTTGTTGCCCATTTAATTGACAGAAAGTTCTTTATTGCCTACATAATACCTAATACTCAGTGTCTCTCCTCCCTCCTCTTTTCTCAAACTACTGTTGGCTCTTTTCTGAGTGCTAATGTGTAAGGTTCTACTTAGAAGAAAGATCATTGACTCTGATTCTTTTCATTTCTATGTTGTCATCTAGGTTCATCTCCCTTGTGAATCTAACAATAGAATACTGCTTTGGTTTTGTAAAGAACATTCTCTCATACCTTTATAGCCATTATTGTGGCTATTACCTGTGATGACATATATGTGTGACTGTGGGGCTCATATGTGTGGCTGAGTTGCTGGCAGGAAGCTCTGGTCAGGATTAAGTGCTCATATAGACTGCAGTGCTGTCACTGGTGCTTCCTCACCTGTGGTGCTCACACATTCTGTCTCTAGTACTCACGGGTTTTTTTCTTTGGTGCCTACACATTCTGCTTCTAGGAATCATGGGATTTCTGGGGTGCTCATGTTGTGCAGGTCAGTGTTGCATTCCTGTTTGTGATGCCTATTCACTCTTTGAGGGCAGTTGAGGATGGAGGACATGCAACAGATTTTTAGCTTGGGTGGTTTCACAGATGAGGCTGTGAAGTTAAAGGAATCACAGACTCAGCACAGACAATGGGGATCCAAGAGAGTATAACTGCGTGAATTTTCTATGATGCTCATCAATACTAGTAAGAATCGGCAATTGATAGATAGATAGGTAGATAGATAGATAGATAGATAGATAGATAGATAGATAGATAGATAGATAGATAGATAGATAGATAGACAAATTTTAATCGTACAACACATGAGAATACAGAAAGTACTTCCATGGCTTTTAATTTGTTCAATATTTGTCATCAAATTTCAATCCTGAAATTTGTTCCCTTCATGAACTATTTTATTTGCTATTTTTCTATTTTATTTGTGACATGAAAGAAACTCAAGCACATCCTGTCTGTTACTTAACTGAACTGATATCATTGTAAATGGGAAAACATAGTTCCTGAATGTATTAGTCAAGGGCTGATATAACGTTGCTGAAAAATGGAATCAGTTCACTCTATGAAGCTACACATAAAAATCACCTAATTCAAAACTTAAAGTAAAATAGAACTAAAACTCCTTGACATGGAATTTGCCCATATTTTTTTTGTTTTGGACATGATAGCAAAAAACACAACCCACAAAATTAAAATCCTTCAAATGATACTATATAGAATGAAGTAAAATGATCAACACAAAGTTTAGACAATTCATAGACTACAATGATAGAGATGCAATTTGTATTTTCTATAAGAACACAAAATTGGGTGTTCCTACAATTCAGTAGCAAAGAAGAATTTGAAACACTGTGTTGAAAAAATCTGTAACATGAATTAGCTGTATATTTGCCTAAGGATCATAATTGTACCTATAAGTATATGAAAAGACTTTCTAGATCAACATATCAAAATCTTATAGGCATTTTAAAATTATAATTTGTATGATTTTTTAAAATTATATATTTTACATAATATTATATATAAATAAATATTATATACAAATATAGCATTTATATTATATAATAGTATATATCCTATTTTATTATATATTATATTATAAATAAATATTATATATGACATATACAACACAATATGTTATATATTATAAACTATATTTATTATATAGCTTTACATATAAATATAATATATAAATTTTATATTTATATATAAATTATCATTTTAATTAGAATGTTTATGATTGGGGAACCCTATATGGTGCTGGGAATCAAATCAGAGTCTAATGTGTACAAGACAAGTGCCCAACTTACTGTAGTATCTATCCTGCCTGTTCTTTGGTTTATTTTGAGATTCAAATAAGGTAATTTTGAAAAATGACAGAATCTAGATTCCAAATCAAGACATCTGACTTCACTTAGTACTTGAAGGTATAATGCTTTACCTGTCTTTTCTTTGTAACTTGTATGATTTGTAAATGCAGAACTATACTAGAACTTAATAAATGATCAGCATAGGTAGAAATAGTTATTAAGATTAATACTTTATTTCACTTGGTTTTGGACATACTTTTGGAATAAATTAATGAGGGAGGTAAATATGGTATTTTAACCAAGTGTATCACTTTAAATGACCCAAATTTTCTGCAAGATTCAATAGGAAACCTGGTGAGTGGGGTGAAGGAAGACATCTATTTCCACAAGGCACTTAAAGAAATATTAAGGTATTGCTACAGCTAGAGTTCTCTCTTTCCTTTTGATTGCCTGACACATCACAAATGCCAGTCTCTCCAACAAGCACTTGTATGGAAAATCAATTTAGTGTAGCTCAGAGAGATCTTTACCCCATGATGAAGACTGAATTACAACACAGTCATGGAGACAAATTCCTAATTTATGAGTCAATTTCCCTTTTAAACTAACTGCAAAATAATTTTGCTAAATTAAGTTCAAGTGCTTTGAAAAATTGTTTAAATACAATAGAAGAGACCATTATTTTGAAGATCCTCGCAGATCTTTGAAAGCACTTTTAAAGCAAAGAATGTTTTATTTAAAAACACATAATAGATTTTATCTATGTTTATTTTTACAGTTTTTCTGTCTACTATGGCTTGGCATACAGGAGACAAGCATGACTACTTGTAGAATGAACAAATATATTTACTTGTATAGTGATAAAAATAGTACCCACTTCATATAGTGAAAAGGACAATTTCTCTAAAAACATTTAATAAGAACCTAGATAATAGTGTTACATGGGTCAGTTGTTACTGTAAACAACAAAGTTTATCTAGAGATTCCATATCTAGAGATTCCATTAGGAAATTGTATGATATTATGTTAATTATCAGTAAAAGTAGATAACCTAAGGAAAATACTAGAAGCAGAACTGAGTTTGTGAATTTTCCCTTGAATCCAAATAGGATATTAGAGAAGAGAGTAACAGTCTGGAGTTGTCAGCATAATTTGGTTATCATTGTGCAAAATGATTTCCAAGAATGAGAGATAAAAATAAGGGTAGCTTATTTTATCTTTCAGACCCCAGAAAAAATGAGATAACAATGACTACATAATAAGTTCATGATTTTAAATTGATGAAATCTAAGACAAAGTGAAATAGCTAGCAAAATAACTGTAGTGTGCTATAAACAAAAATTATGATCTTATATATGATTACATATAGGAGTATAGTCTATGATTCAAAGAAACATATTTCCCTTCATAATAAGCTCGTGTTTTTAATAAGCAGCCTTATGCTTTCTTGTCTGAAATAATATTTCTAGGGGGTTTCTTGGTCCACAAACAGAGAAGATTAAGACTGATATGATTATAGGCAGTTTAATGTTTCCTGAAGAGAAAGGAGAAAAAGAGTAGAGAATAAAGGTGAGAATTAAAGTGAGTTTAGGGACAAAAAATTCCTAAGGGATAGAGACTCTGGAAATACCTATTGGCCATTGACTTTTAACTATTTTATCTTCTTCAGAACTTCCTTTATGGCCTTTGTAATATTTTTTTCTTTGTCTTTTTCTTTCAAGAGATATAAAAGGACAGGTTAAGGTAGACTAAACAAATGTAAAAAAATTAATCTATACATTGTTTAGGGAGGGGATAAGAGGTGTTTGGTTAAGATCATATTCAGTTATTGGCAGCTATTATGGCTTTTAGCTCAAGGAACAATGCAGTGCTGACAACTGAAGCTAGGATAGCCACGTGCAAGGTATAATCTTTAAAATTTCTCAGGTCCTCATCACTATTTTACTTGGTTAAATTCATGGAATGGTGTCCTTTTACCAAATCTATTAGCACCTGAAAATAAACTCACTAGCAGAGATCAGAGAGTTGATTATTTACTTTAAGGGAAAAATAATTTGCTATTATTTTACATTGACATGGAAACTGATTAGCATTTCCACCTAAATTTTGACCTTGTAAAACATTCTGGGACGTGAGGAAAGAGAATTAAATACTGTCCTCTAGGACTTAAGACAATAAAAGTCTAAGATTAGTCCCATCTATTTGTGAGACTTGAGTGCATTGTGCATCAACAGACAAGTCAGACTAAATGATAACTGAGGAAGTAATCCTGTAGCAAGGACCTGACAGCTACTGAAGTGGGCAGCACAAAATAACTGAGTCCAGAAGGGTCATTTAAGAACATGTCTATTGTAGACAAAAAACATGTCCAAATTGGAATCATCTCTAGGCCAAGGGACATGGGATATTGAATACTCAAAGGCATATATACTTTACTTCCAAAGGTAATGCTGAATATATGTGAGTGAAGTATAGTAAACTGAAATATTTAGACTGAGGACAGATATTGAGTAAGTTATTAACTGAAGCAGATATAATACCAGTTATTTCAATAAGAAGAAAAAAACAGTATTAAGAGCATAGTTATAGGGCAGGAGAAGTAAGTGAAGGCTTTGCTTTGCCTATAGCAGTGCCTCTACTAGAAATCCCAAGTACTGAGCCAGAGATAAGCCCTAAGCACTAACAGGCATGAACCCATTCCCCAAATAAGTAAACATATAGGGCTACAAGATAAAAGGTCTGGGATTAAAATTTATTGAAAAAACCTGTAGCAATGCCAAGGGTGAAAATTTCTCAGTATTTTAATATCTATTTTATTTTTAGTTATTTGATAAATATTAATTTAAAGTCTTTTGTATTGAACGCATAAAATTTGGGTCTAGAGAGATAGGACAGCATAAAGGCCACTAACAAGGCTGTGCCTTGTCTTCTTACACTTGGATAACCCTCATTCTGTTTTTTCTAGGGATGATTGTTCTTGGAATCTTCAGCACAAAGTATAAAATCAACCTTTCCTGAGGCTTTCATGTAGAAGGACTGTTTTCAGCGGCCCTCTATAGGAAGGGAGGTGGGAGAGAGGGAATGAAACTCAGCATAACATCTATAAATAATTAAATTTAGTGTTTTCACTTTTATTCATGTATGACAAAGAGAGATCCTGTTCAGAAGAATCAGTATAGCTCCTGAATTGCTCTAACATCAGCTTTCCCCACACTAACATAACAGTTGGGCTTCAAAACTCCCTTTGT
>PVKC010034717.1:0-13657 GCA_004027635.1 Crocidura indochinensis
AAAAAAATGATGGGCTTTTATTGGGATGGAATGGATGGGAGTCTGAAAAGGAAAAGATGGACTTTTATACAAACAGCTACCTTTTATGCCAATTTTATTATATGTTCTAGGTACTCTACCTGAGATTTATGTATACTTTGTTATTTAAATATTATGATGACTATATGAAGTATATATTATTTTTCTCACTTTGCAGAAAAGTCATTTGAGACTAAGGACAGTTCAGTTCTGTGGAGTCATAGCTAATAAAGGGCATAACAGGAGCCTTAACCCAACCTGTCTGGCAGCTGGGTACCTACAATTTATAATGCACAATTTGCCACCTAACAGTACAGGGGAAAGTTATTATATCACTTTGCATATCTTGGACATCTCAGCTTATTTAAAAATCAGAGAAAAGAATGGATTGGTTACAGGTTTGGAATCTATGGAAAGGTATTTGCCAGATACAGACTTTATGAAGGACCAGAAGATTTTCCTACCTTTGAAAAATTGTACTTTCCTTGTAATTGAATAAAAATATAATCACTTTCTTGTTTGTAGTTTGGTTTGGCCCACACCTACAAGGCCCATTCCTGACTCAGTGCTCAAGGATGCTCTCAGTGGTGCTTGGGGTTCACACAATGTTGAAGGTCTAATCTAGACCTCCTGCATGCAAACCATTTGCTCCATCCCATTGGGTTATCTCTTTGATACTAGAAAATTCTATCTTATGGGTCCACTTAATCTGAACTATAGACCTGTACTATAGTAAGGACTTTTGGTTCTTTTTACAGGCCCATACTAAAGGCTTACATTATAGAAGGCACACTTCAGTAACTTTTGGATTTCAAAAGTATAAAAAGAACTTCAAGAAATAGTAAGAAGTTGGGGCTTCTTGGAAAGAAGAAACTTGGGTCTACTTGGAAGGATAGTATAGCTGGTAGGCCACTTGCCTTGCATGTGTCTGACCCTAATTTGATTCTCAGTATCTCAAATGGTTCCTTCCAAGCACCACCAGGTGTGGCTCAAAAGGAACAAATGAACAAAAAAATAAAATAAATAAAAAGCATTAAAAATAGAAATAGTAAGAAGTTAAGGATAGCTGTTTGAATTTCTTACTCAAAGAGAAAAACTTGCTTTATACTCAGAAATTACTCCTGGTGGTGCTTGGGGCTCATGCTGTATAGTAACATTATATCTCTCCCTAGAACATTAATATTAACAGTATTGTAAATCACAGTGCCTAAATTTTAAAAAGTGAGGTATTTAACTGGGCACAGGGGCACCTGGAGATAATAGGGAAATAAATTAGCAAGAGAAATAAAACAGAAAGAAAGGAAACAGCCTAACTTGCACCCTTAAGTTTATCTCTTTTTAAAATATAATTTCTACCAATGATCATGTATTCAAGACTTTAGGAATCCATTCTAAAATAAAATATTTTTAGGAGTTGTCATATTCTTTATTTTTCAGCTCCTTAGCTATTAATTATTTGCAAGCTTAGTTAACCGCATTTGAGAGCAAGATGGAGATTATTCTGGAAGATTGTGCTATGTTGATGTTAACATGTTTAACTTCCAAGAATGACAGCACTGATTCACAGAGATTTTTCTTATTAAAAATAAATAACAAATAAAGAAGTGTCTAGGGATAGTCAGGACTTAAGGCTCCTGCCTTGCATAGACTCACCATGGTTTCATCCCTGACCCATATAGAAATAAGTCCCTGGACCACCACCAGAAGTGATCCTGGAGCACAAAGCCGGGAATAAACCCTGAAAACTGCTGGGTGTGACTATAAAATTGTAAAAAGCTGAAAAATTAAAAATTGAAGGTGCTAAGGTAAATACTTATGGGAGTGTAGAGAGCAGGTATATTATACACATATAGCACATAGGGTTTGATTTCTGGAAACCTATAAAATTCCCCAAGCCCAGCCAGGAGTGATCCCTAAGACAGAACCAGGAGTAAGTTCTGAGCACTGCCAGATGTGGTCCCAAAATAAAAACAAAGAAAATAGCAGGTTCAGAACATAGTTCAGCTGTAGGGCACTTGGCTTATGCATGGTCAACCTGTATTCAATCCTCAGTACCCTATTTTATACCCCAATCTATGTTAGGAGTGAACCTGAGCACAGGGCATGAGTAAACCCAGAGCACTAATAGGTGTGGCCAACCTCCCCCACAAATAACTGATGGAAAATTTTGTCATAAATTTTATCATTTTTGAAACAGTGGTGTTGAAAGGGGGTTTAGAATTTATCACGGATAATTTAAGGTTTCAATTTATGAAATTTTTGTTCAATAATATTTAACATTAGATGCATTTTCTATAGCTTCCATGTGTATTTGTGTATATGTGGTGCTAGATATAATAGATATATATTATAGAAATTTTTATTTATTGCATTTATTTAATTTTATTATGTGACTATATAATAAAATATGGAGGAAATCTTAAAAAATTAAACTAAATTTTGAAATAAAAAATGCAGTTTGGATTTCAGAGAAGATGACATAAGTTTAGTTGTGGGATGAAGCACTAGTAGGTGAAATCACACACAAGCACTTGGTGTGGAAAGCTGAGGTATGTGGGAAGCTGAAATATGAAGTTCAAACCACTCAAAACAAATGGAAGCACCCGCTGATACAGTAGCCTGGAAATATAACTGGGGTGGTTGTTTTGTAGGGTTCCCAGGAAGTATGAGTAAAAAAATGACTGAATATAAAGAGTAAAGGGAGTGATGGGAATGCAGTCTACTCAATGCTGGTGGGGTCTGGTTATTCTAGGCTACATGTGGATCATAGATGGATCTGTGAAAATGAACTGATACGCATAAAAACGTATTTTAACTTATTTTGAGAAAGGCATAATATTTCTTTACTTTTTTAAATATAGAAAATTTCCCCCCAAATAATCAGCTGGATTATTATTATAATCAGACTGGATAATCTCTCATTTCTTCCATATTCTCAACATAACATCTTTTTTTTCCCACTCCCTCCTCAATACAACTTCTTAAGCAAAGATGATGTAAATATGCAATAGATACCCACCCATCCCGAGACTTGGGTTTTTTTTTTTTGTTGTTGTTTGTTTGTTTGTTTTGCCACGGAGGTAAAAACATAATCAAGCTGGAGCAAGCACTGAACTTTGAGAATTCGTTGGAAGCTCTTTCCTACTTGATGACCCTTTTCCTTCTTTTTTTTTTTAATTTCCTGAAATGTTATTCTAGAGAATTTTTATGTCAGATTCCTGTGGATACCCTTGAATTTAGTGATATATTCAGACTTTTTCTCAATAAGTGTGTTGAAGCATACAACTTTACGCTGCTAATATGTCTAAATACATATGTTATTCCTTGATTTTTTAAAAATAAAATAAAAAAAAAGAGATGAGGTCCAGGAGGACCAATTCATGGTAGGAAGCTTGTCACAAATATGAGGGAAGTTCAGTGACAGCAGAGAAAGGACCACTATGGCAATGCTAGTTGAAATGATCACTCTGGATGAGAACTGTGGGTGCTGAAAGGGGACAAAATTATAGCATGATATCCTTTAGTAACAATATTGCAAACTACCATTTATAAAAGAAATAAAATGTAGGGGGGAAGAAGAGGGCAAGAGGTAAAATGGGGACTTTGGTGTCAGGAAATGTGCACTGGTGAAGGGATGGATGTTGGACATTGTATGGCAAACTCAATCTGAGCAACTTTATATCTCACAGCTATTCAATTAAAGAATTTGCAATTAAAATGAAATTAATAAAAATATAATGTCACGATGGAGAATGTCTTCCTCTAATTAAGCTTCAGTGTGATTTGAGTGACTTGTTTGGATGAACTAAGCCCCTTCCCCAAGATAGACTCAAGCTTTCTTCTGTACCCCTATGTTGAGATGAAAAATTGAGTCATCTTGTACAGAAAGCCATACTGTTCTTGGTGGTTACGTGACAGCAAATACATTCGTGGAGCAGTTGTAGGCTTTATTTGGGTAGTGGGAAGAACTTTTTTTCTTAATTCAGATAATAATGTGCTGAAATCTTAAAGTAATTTTTCAAATGAGTGGGATATGTTTGTATTTTAAATCTTCAATTTCAAAATATCTCACCCAATCCAAACCCCAAATTATATTGGATGCTATCTTTCTTTGAGAAGAAAAAAAGAGTGTGGACTCCTTTAATCTGACCCACTCAAACACAACTGGTGAGGGAAAAATTAGAGTCCTAGACACATCGTGGAGTTGGAAAAAACTTCTATTTCTTTTTTGGTGTTAAGGAACACGCATTAGGTATGATTTGTGAAATTATGAATAGAAAACCTGAATTTTTTGACATCTTTCAAATTTTATTTAAGATATAGCAAATACTTTTTGTATTGGGTTTTATTAATTGATTCCAAGAGTGCATATATACATTTATATATTTATATATATCATGCTAATAGATTTCATCTTTGCAAAATAAAAAGACACCTGGCTTTCTGTTCTAAATGTCAGGGCCGGGGGTGCATCGCCACTGTTATATCACACTTATTCACTCTGATGAAAGAAAAGAAGATTGAACATTAAAGCTGAAGGTCATTCATATAGTTGTCCCAATAGCAATCTGTGTACCTTTAACCCTGAGGAGGAAAAGTAATTACCCTTTGGCTTCTGGTGACCTCAACTAACCTTTGTTGAAGGGCCAGAGAAAATAAAGGCTGACCATCAGCCTGCCCTGGTTGCCCTGGGCTTAACCTACTGTGTGAATGAGGAACAACTCAACAATAGGATGAGAGGATGTTGCCATGGAAATAAGCCTGGATGAAGGAGCAAAAATAAGAAATTTATCACAATTAATTGTCTTATTAAGAACCTCCCATCTTTTGGATTTTTCCCTAGGTTGTGGTGGGGGGAGATGTGCTCTCATTCAGAGCTTAGGAAAGAAAAATTCTGCTTGAATAAGCGAAGAGCCTATACAGTAAAATCATTTAAAAATGTGCTTTAGATTAGTCAGCTTTTGGAGATGAAAGAATATAAAGCTCCTTAGAATCTGTAGAGCTGAAAATGCAAACAGACAGGAAACAGACCAAGAACCTCATGCTATCAGGTGAATTAATTTAAGTGTAGATTTAGATATTTGTTTTAAAACTGTTTTTAGTAGACTGTTCCTTGTGTTTTTATGCTTTGGCAAAGCCAGAAAAAGTTCAGGTAATCATAGTAATAGTCTGTAAAGTGAACCTAAATGTATAGCCACAATTTTGTTGTTGTGAAATAGCATCCAAGAATTGTGCATATTTAGAGTGAGTTTATTAGAAACTAAAAATTTCTAATCCAATTATGTCCAGATTAAATTAGATTGCTATAGACTAACTCAAAGAAGAAGTAGAATAATCAAGGAATAGATTTTTAATGAAGATCCTACAACATATCTATTAGGGAGAAAGATACTTTAGGAATATGTATTTTAACAGATTAAATTTTTATTTGTATTTTCATTTTACTTTTAATGCAAAGATCTAGTTTTATATTACCAATAAAAAAGAGAATTTTTACTTAATTTCTTAACTGGTTTTTAGTAAGGGGTGAATTATTAAATAAAAACTGGTTATAAACTTTTCCTATCTCTGCTTTTTGGTGGATACTAGACTTGGTTTTCCTGAATCGTGAGTTATTTGTATTAATCAGTCTTTTAAATAATTGGAGATACTAAAACAAAGCAGAGTGTTAAGCTCTGATATTGATTTTTTTCTTTAATGGATATTTCATCAGTGCAATTGTAACCACTGATAAAGAATAATAAACCATAGCAGGTGTTCACTGAAGACTCTGTTCACAATGAGAAAATTGGCTTTTATTTTTTGCTTGTTTTTGGTCACAGCATAAGATGGCAATCTCAGTTTCATTTGTGCATATTAACTTTAGATATTTGTGAGATAGTAACCTCAAAATTGGGATAAAACTTATTTGGCTTTTATTAGAATTTGAAAACTTACATTTAATAGGCATAAAACTTTATAAACAAAAGAACATTGCTGGTATTCTGTTAATTTACAATACAATTTAGTTTGTGGGTTTCTTGTTAATCCCTCTCCTGCCTACAATTAGCTTATCATTTATTTTTGTATATTTCTTCTATTGTTATGACCAGGATTCTCCATTAACTAATATTTGAGCTACCTATGGACATAAAGTCCATCTCAAATAATAAGAAAAGATATATACAGCTAGACTCATTAAATTCTCCGTGGCCTTTTACAGGCTTATATTTTTCTCTGCTATAACAGTTTTTCTTAAGTGGCAGCATCACATTGCTAAAAATAACCTTGCAATAAGGTCCTAGATGTGCTTACCTTATAGTTCAGCAACACCTTGCATGTGATTATACTTCTTCCTTTCCATGTGCTTTAGTTTTCAGGCAAGCCCACACATGCTTTTAGGGTGGTAGGAATATCCCTTCTGGCTGAGGGACCTGCTGTGTTGAGCTTGGTCTTCACAGTTCCCCTATATTTGGACCATCTCCAGAGTTTCTGTGTATATTAACCCTCAGCTGGCCAGCTTGGATGTGGCAGAGGAATCAAAAGTGAAGATGGTAAAGGATGTCTGTTGTCTTACCTGTTTGGGCAGAGCAGTGAGAAGGAGAATGATGATCAAGATCAGGAGGTGAGAAACAATACTGATCCGTCCTTATGTGTCTGCTGCAGACTTACTTCCCCCATTCAAAAAGATTATACATACTTTCTACTGGTATCAGTAATCACTTCCTTATTATACTTACTAAGAGATGTTTCACTGCATGCAGTTTATTTGTAGAATTGTTCTAATTTGTTTTGAAGAAAGGAATCACATATCTTAATTTAGTTTATATATAGAAAATTCCCCCCAAATAGTTTTAGCTAGATGCAGATGAGACAATTTCTGTGTACAGATTTGTAAGTGAAGATATAATAGTATCTACTAATTTACAACTAATAGTTGTAATTGTTATAATGTAATAATAATTGTAATGATTATAATTAATCATTATAGTTGTAAAAATAGTGCTTCAACTTAATTACTCTTAAACAAAAATTGGTACTAATTATAAAGTATAATTTAAAAAGGTTAAAAAAGTGAGAACAAGGGCCCGGGAGATAGCATGGAGGTAAGGCGTTTGCCTTTCATGCAAAAGGTCATCGATTCGAATCCCGGTGCCCCATATGGTCCCCCGTGCCTGCCAGGAGCAATTTCTGAGCATGGAGACAGAAGAAACCCCTGAGCACTGCCGGGTGTGACCCAAAAACAAAAAACAAACAAACAAAAAAAGAAAACAAAAAAAAAGTGAGAACAATCAACAATAAGAGCTTTATATTTTTCTAGCTGTTTATACTTTACTTCTAATATTCAGTCCAGTGCATATAAATTTAGGTACAAATTAAACACAAAAACTCAATATAAGTGATAAACCTTATCAGATATCAAAATATTAACAATCATAATTAAGTAATACATGGAAAAATGGAAAGTGTGTGGGGAAAACTAAACTTTGCCACCTATAACACTTTATTGTGTATTAGAATTATTGTGTATCAGTATAGTTAGTAGTAAAAATCCAGCATGGTATTTTTTGGAGTTTAAGCTAATATCTATAAGTTTAACATAAAAATGTAAAAACAGATATCATATCTTATTAATAGTCTATTATATTTTAATAAGATAAACATACACATTACTTAAGTAACATATTTGTCAGGAGAGTTTATGATAATATTGAGTTAATTGATAATGTCAAGAGAGTTTATATAATATTGAGTTAATATGATAATACTGAGATAATATTTTCAACTGCATGGAGTGAAATGCTCCTTTAATATTCCATGTATGTTAATGCTACCAAATTAAGAAAGCATTAATAATATAGCTTTATTTTTCACCTTAAGTATTGAAAATATCCTTCCATATACTATGTAAAGGGCAGATAGAAAACAAAATATTTTTAAGGGGACAACTAACAGTAATGTTAATACTGTATCTAAGTTAAAGGATGTAAAGAGTTTTTACAAATTATACAGCATCAGAGTTTCCCATATTAGGATATAACTTAGTCTTTAAAATACTGATAAAAATGTAATCTACTTGAACTATCTATAGTTACAAGTACAATGTAGAAAAAATGCAACTTATAAAAATAAATGTAATCTACTTGAACTATCTATAGTTACAAGTACAATGTAGAAAAAATGCAACTTATAAAAATATATCTACAACTATTTAAATACATCAAACAGCGAAGATATTTCAAAGAAATGGTCAAATTTGTCTTTCATGAAGTCTTACTGGATCAACCTGAGGTTGAAGAAGTCAGAAATCTTATAGAATATTCCATATACATATCACTTATCTTTATAAAGTAAATGCTTAATCCAGTTTAAAGGCAGAGCTGCCAGAATTCATATACAATAGTAGCATCTACCCAGCTTCAGAGTACCTGGATTTGGTAATATTTATCCCTTCACCCCACAAGCACACGCTCACAATTAATATCTAAGCTCTGAGCAAAAGCATCATCTTTTCTAAAAGTTACCTTCAGGATTAAATACCTTTAATGATGTGGTATCCCAGATTTCCAGTTAACCAAGCAAACCCTTCGTCCAGCAGAAACTCCTGATGCATAGAATAGTTTTGTTTGCAACCCCAATCACTGGTCTTCTTTTGAAGCGGTGCTAGTCATTTAGTTATTTTAGTCCTGTTGATAATTTGACTCCATCAACTAGTGCTTGCCAGCCCATCACTAGTCTTTCTTAGGATGGAGATGACTGGAAGGTTGAAGGGCTGCAGGTCATGCATCATTCTCCCTTTCTCAGTGTTTCTTAATATGAACATGGCATCATGACTGAGGAGAGGAGGGAGAGCTGAGCCATCAGATATCCTACAAATCGCAGGCTTTTCCTGAATCTTGCAGTGCTGTAAAAGGGGGATTATTACTGCAGAAAAAAAATCCAGTCACACTAGAAATAATTACCACAGATCAGCTTGCCCCCCAGCTCTCCCTATTCTCTCTCTGTTCTCCCAGTCTCTCTTTCTCACTCTCTGTGCGAGGCCCCAGCTGATTCAGGCTGCATCCATCCATACATAAATCATTCCCCTTATTCTATTGGTTACATGGTACATGGCAAGTATTGATTTTTTCCGTTGCCTCATTGCTGGAGAACACTTGGTTTTTGCGAGACAGAAAATGACAAAAAAAGAAAGAAAGAAAGAAAGAAAGAAAACCAACAACAACAACAAAAAAACTAAACCAATCCACCAAACAAACAAGATCCTCACCAGAGTTTTTTTTTGTTATTAAAAAAAACAACTAAGTATATTTGTATCATATTGATATTACATCCTTTTATAAGAGCATTCTTTTGGGAGGTCCGTTACTCTTATTTGCTTCTTCCAATATGCTCTGTCTCAAAAAAGAAGAACTGTTCTAGTTGTAAAGAGATAGGGTCAGACAGGAAGATGCTTTCTAATTTGCAGGACAAGGAGACATTTAATTTATCACCAGAGATAGACAGGGAGGAAAGTTTAGTTAAATATAACACAACTTTCAAAACAAGAATAAAAAAGCAAAATTGATGTCTAATGGCTAAGACACACCTAAGGGTAATAAAGAGAGTGATGTTTATCTAGGTTTATTTTGTGTGGCAATGAAATGTGCACGTGTGACTTGGTTATATGAAGTGTAAATATAGAGTGTGCCTTAGATGGTAAAATATCTGTCTCAATACAGAGACAAAACATAGTCAAAAAGTGAGTTTGTCTAAGTTAAGAATTCTGACATATGAGTATGGGAAATTGAATATTTCTTTGGAACCTAAGTTAAAACACACAGTAGTCTTAATATAAATGTTGTCACAAAACCCAATTTATTTTAAAGTAGTAGTGGTTCTTGAAAAGTATCTAATTAATTTTCTCCTAAAATACAAGATGGATCTCTTGGAGGCAATACTTTGTAAAGAATAGTATCAATGTACCAGAAAATTCTTGTAATTAAGTTATCATTAAAAGGTTATAGGAAGACTGGAGATAGGGCAGGTAGGGCATTTGCCTTGCATGCAGCCAATCTGGGTTCAATGCCCAGCATTCTATATGATCCCCTGTGCCTGCCAGGAGTAATTTCTGAACACAGAGCCAGGAGTAACCCCTAAGAGCCACTGGGTGTGGCTCAAAAAGAAAACAAAAAACCCAAAAAGTCATATAATGCAAAAGTAAAGTGTAAAAAATTTGGAAAAAACACATGTAGAAAGTATTATTGCTATTGAGATAATATGATTTACAATGAGCTTAATATTTATTCATTAGGCATAAAATGCTATTGTATCACACCCACCACCAAAGTGACAATATTGCTCCATCACTTGTCCTAGGTACCTTCTTGTCAGACTCCTTGTAATCTATCCTCACATTTAAACTACCTTTCTCTACTCAACCGCCACTTGATAACTTTAGCTCTGTTATCAAAAGGATTTATTTTCACTGAGCATTGTATAAGGTCTTGTTTTCATTTCACATACCACATGCAAGTAAAATTGCCCAATATTTATCTTTGACCTTTGACTATGTGCTTAATATAACATTCTTTAGTTCTATAATTTTAATATTTTCTTTGAGATCTTGGCTCTGTGTTCAATAGTGACACCTGACAGTGCATGCATAGGATGTGGGGGACCAAATATGGTGTTGGAGATCAAAATGGGCTCTACTGCATAAGGTTTGATATTTTCTTATAGTTGAGGACTATGACTTTTTTTTTTTTTTTGGTTTTTGGGCCACACCCGGCAGTGCTCAGGGGTTATTCCTGGCTCCATGCTCAGAAAATGCTCCTGGCAAGCACTGGGGACCATATGGGAAGCCAGGATACAAACCAATGACCTTCTGCATGCTATCTCTCCAGCCCCTTTTTTGTAAACTGCATTTTTATCTATGGTTGGGCACTAGTGCTGAAGCATCCACTTTAAAATTTATAAACCTACAAGACAAATATGTAACAGTGGGTAAAGTGTAGGGAAAAAAATCAATTCAGTATGTTTTACTGAAAATTTTTGTTTGTTTTCTCCCCAGAAAATTTGTTAACAGTTACCATCTACAAATTGGTAATGAAAAGTTCGATGACTTCTGTAAACTACTTTATGGCTTAAAATCATTCCTCTCAACCCTAAATATTTACTCTGTATGTAAGTTAAACTTCACTAATCTCAGAAGTCAGACTAAAAATTTTTTCTCTGTAGTTCCACAAAAGCTCAAAAATTCTTTTTGTTCTTTTTTTTTCCAGTTTACCTTGTTCATTGCTCCTTATTTATGGTATGCTCAACAGAAGAATCTGCAGAGAGGAGTCCAAAGGAGCACGTCTAATTGGGGTTGTAGTCATGTGTTTGGATGTTTTACCCTTCAGTGCACAAAAACAAAACTCTTTTTTTCTTATTGCTCTTTTTTTATTGAAAGACTCAGAGTATTTTTCTGCATAAAAATCATGCTTTATCTAAATTGTTATTACAATTAAGCGATTGGAATTTGGATGTAGAAAGAGGTTTTTGGAATATTCTTCTAATAATTTTTTGTTTGTGTTCATTTTAGTTTTGGACTCTGATTTTGTTACCTATTTTCAAATAATTTCCTGCCTACATACTATAAATCAGTTTCTCTACCTGCAAAATGGTGGAGTCCATAAAGAATTTAGCGCATTTTAGATTGAAAGGGAAACCTACAAGAACACACAAAAAAGTTGTCTTTGAACCTGACCTCTCTCTTTTCTTCCTCTTCCTCTTGATTCAACAACTTGAGCAAATGTTTATTGATCATTTACTCCATGCTGGTGACTTACTGGAGTGAGGAAAAGTTGAGAAGCTAAATGCCCGTGCCCTCTCCCAGCAGTGTATTCTCTGAGCAAACACACAGGTGTGACAGCTGCTTTCCACAGACTGTTACTCAGGCAGCAAATCTCCTAAGGATCTGGTCCTTTGAGCTCTTCAGACATCTGTTTCTCTAGAAAAGTTATAGAATTGCATTAAACTAAATTCCCAAGTTAGTCATTGTTTTAGAGTCTTATCTTCATTAACTCTAATAAGCATCAGTGCTGTGGCTTATTCACTGCACACACAATAGGCATTTGTTGGTGTAAGTTTGAGACAACAGAGGCCCTCAAGGGTAGGACATTCAAATCAGTACTAAAAATTATGTGTTTGAACCCTGAGATCACAGTTCTGTTAACCATATCTCAGGATTGTTTCTAACAGAGGATTGTCAAAAATCTTGCTTTGTTTCTTTATATTCATTTAGACATAACTGAATTCATCTTTCTTTCTGACTCATTTTACCTCTCATGATTTTTCCAATTACACCTAAACTGCAAAATGCAAAATTTCATCTTTTCAACTCTGTAAATAGTATACTATTGTGTATATATTTCACAGTTTCTTGATACACTCAACTGTTGACACTTGGATTGCTTCTAAATCTTAGATCAATATAGTCATGAATTTAGGGGTTCTTTTGAATTAAAGTTGTGATGTTGGTGTAGATGCACAGGAGTGAAATTGCAGTTGTATGGAATATATATATATATATATATTGGATATATATATATATCCAAACTATTTTATATATATATAAAAACTATAATATGTATAATATATATCCAAATATATATTTATATATATCCAAACTATTATATATATATCTCCAAACTATTTTTCAAAGAGGCTGAACTAACAGTGATTCTCCCAGCAGTGGGTTCATTTTTTTATGTTTGTCTTTAACTTTGATTATAATTAGCTAAATCTTTTCTAATTGCATCAGGACTACATGAGCATGCTGCAAGATTTTATGAAATAAATAAAATAAAAATAAAGAAAAAATTTGTTATCATTAATGTTAGTACATATATAGAGGTAATCTACGTTAGAATATTGGTGTATCAGCCAAAGAAATAGTACAGAGTGTAGTATGGCCTTGCATATGGTTGGTTGTTGATCAAAAAAAGAACAAATAAAAATCATATGATTATACTGATCGATGTATAGAATACTTTTGACAAGTTTCAATATTGGTTTGATTTTAAAAAATTAAAGCTTAGAAAATGCATGCCAAAATATATGACAAACCCACATCTAATACACTCAGTGTTAAAAAGTTCTTTTAAATATTTTCATCTAAGATGGAGCAAAAAAGGACATCAACCCTCACTACTATTATTCAATATAGTATTGGAAGTTCTAGACAGACCAGAAATGAAAATAAAGTGGCTGGAGAGGTAGTACAGTGGGTAAGGCACTTGTCTTACATGTGATTGACTTGGGTTCCATTCTCAGCATCCCATTTAATTCCCATGCCTGCCAGGATTGAACCCAAGCACCACCGAGTGTGGCTCAATAACAAAGAAAAGACAAATGGTGAGAAATATTGAATAGACAGTTTACCAAAGACAAGTGGGATGGTCAACAAGGAGATATTGATATTTGGATACCAATTGATATTGATATTGGTGAATGTGGTATTGTTACATACATTTTAAAGAAGTATAAAATTATAACTCTAGGGGCCCGGGAGATAGCATGGAGGTAAGGCGTTTGCCTTTCATGCAAAAGATCATCAGTTCGAATCCCGGTGCCCCTTCTGGTCCCCTGCCAGGAGCAATTTCTGAGCATGGAGCCAGGAGTAACCCCTGAGCACTGC
>PVKC010034718.1:0-13661 GCA_004027635.1 Crocidura indochinensis
CTCTCGAGTGATGAATGCAGTTAGAGAAATAACACTGAAAACTATCATAGCAATGTGAATGAATGAGGGAACAAGAAAGCCTCTCTCGAGTACAGGTGTGGGTGGGGTGGGGAGGAGGGAGATCTGGGAAATTGGTGGTGGGAATTCTGCACTGGTGAAGGGGGGTGTTCTTTACATGACTGTACCATACAACTACAATTATATTTGTAATCATGGTGTTTAAATAAAGATAATTTAAAAAAGAATTAAAAAAATGAAAATACACAGAATAAAATAAGACAACCAATGCCTACAGGCCAATGGCCTACCTTTACCACTTTTCTACTAATTTCTGGACAGCCTCCAGGCATGTCAGTTTTGTGGCTGACAACTCCAAGCACAATTTGGAGCCAGGACAGACTACCTCACTCCCACCCATCTCCTTACTTTCAGGAGTCATGACAGCCATGATCACCATTTTCATGTGAGCTCATAAGTTCAGCTCCACAGATCCTTGAAGTTTTGAATTTTTATTTTAATTAAATATAAATTTAATATTACTTCTCATTTCCGCTTCGCTATGCGACCATGTGCTCTTTCTAAGGAAAGAACATGATCGCAACAAGAAGAGAAAAAAATCACACCATTGACTGTGCTGGATCACTGAAGCCCAGCATTTCTATTTGGACAGTCTTCTCTGCTGTGTGCCTAGGCCCAAGATTTGATCCTTTGAAGGGCCTCATCCACGGAGGACTCCACTCCCTTGTAGGCAAATCGACATACCTGGAAAGGGTGGAACCAGAGGAGTGTGGCTGCAAACATCATTTAGCCAATGAATACCACCACAACAGGTAGAAAAACACACAATACTAGTGTGACAATGGGGAAACAATGCAGGCCAGCGTCAGACATAGAGAACGAAGATGACAATCCCGATGGTCAGATAATGACCAACAAACTAATAAATCTCTCAGATAAGGTTTTAGAAAAGCAATATGGAAGATGCTGAAAGAAGTCAAAGAAACCATGGACCGAGTTGAACAGAACAATAATAAGAACCAAGAAAATATGCTAACAGAAATCACAAAACTCCAAACTGAAATAACATGTCAACTAACAGGCATGAAAAACTCAGTAAATGAATTGAATGGTAAAATGGATGATCTCAACACCAGGGTAGAAGAAGCTGAGAATAGAATTGGTGCTGTGGAAGATGAGATAAATAAAAACTCCACACAGCGGGAGAGATTGGAAAAAGAAACATAAAACAAACGAAAAGACAATGGAAAAAATAGTCAAAGAATGGGGACAGATGAAAATAGAAATCTATGATAAGATCAACAGAAGCAACTTAAGAATCATTGGAGTCCAAGAGACACAGGAAGAAAATTTCCAGGAAGAATCAACGGTCAAGAACATCATTAAAGAGAGACTTCCAGAACTAAAGAATATATGTGATCAAATCTTGCATTCAAAAGAAACCCCAGAAAAAATACCCCAAGACACATCCTAGTCACAATGACGAATCCCACAGATAGAGACATAATTCTGCAAACAGCAAGATCAAAAAAGGAAATTACATTCAAGGGATCATCCTTGAGAGTTACAGCAGACCTGTCACCAGAAACACTCAAGGCCAGAAAGCAGTGGTGGGATATTGTGACAAGATTGAATGAAATGAATGCTTCACCTAGAATACTGTACCCAGCAAAACTCACTTTCCAGTTTGATGGAAAAATACATGGTTTCACAGACGAAAAACAGCTCAGAAACTTTACAGACTCAAACACCATCTTAAGAGAAAAACTGAAAGACCTAATTTAAGACAAGACTAACCAAAAGACACACCAAATTTTGATATAAAGATGCATCAAATCCCAGGACAATAATTTCTCTCAATGTCAATGGACTAAATGCACCAGTTAAGAGACACAGAGTGGCTAAATGGATCAAAAACTCAATCCAACTTTCTGCTGTCTACAAGAAACGCACCTGAATAGTCAGAACAAACATAGATTCAAAATAAAAGGCTGGAGGAAAATTATTCAAGCAAACAACATCCATAAAAAAGCTGAAGTGGCAATACTAATATCAGATAATGCAAACTTTATACTCAGGAAGGTAGTGAGGGACAAAGATGGACATTATATACTAATCGAGGGGTATGTAGAGCAGGAAGAAATCACGCTTCTAAATATATATGCACCGAATGAGGGTCCAGCAAAATATTTAATACAATTGTTGACAAAGCTGAAAAATAACATCAACAACAATACAATAATTGTTGGGGACCTCAACACAGCTTTGTAAACACTGGATAGGTCAACCAGATGGAAACCCAACAAGAATATACTGGACCTGAGGAGAGAAATGGAAGAAAGAGCATAGTGGATATATATAGGACACTCCATCCCCAGAAACCTGGATACACATTCTTCTCCAATGTACATGGGACATTCCCCAGGATAGACTACATGCTGGCACATAAAACATATCTGCATAATATCAAGAGGATAGAAATTTTGCAGGCTACCTTTACTGAAAACAAAGCTCTGAAATTATTTGTGAATTCCAAAGGAACAAAGAAGAAAAACTCTAACACCTGGAGTTAAACAGCCTCATACTGAATAACCAGTGGGTCCGAGATGAAATCAAAAAGGAAATCAAAATATTCCTGGAAACAAATGATAATTAAGACACAAACTATCAGAACTTATGGGACACAGCAAAAGCAGTACTGAGAAGAAAATTTATAGCCTTGCAAGCACACATCAGGAAGGAAGAAGGGGCTTACCTGAATAGCTTAATAATGCAGCTTATAGAACTAGAAAGTACTCTACAAAAGGACCCAAAAATAGGGAGGCAGAAGGAAATAACAAAGCTGAGAGCAGAAATCAATGAAGTGGAAACCCAAAAAACAATCCGAAAGATCAACGAAAGCAGAAGTTGGTTCTTTGAAAAAATAAGATTGATAGACCACTGGCAAAAATAACAAAGAAAGAGAGAGAGAGAAACTTGATAACTCGTATTAGGAATGAAAAAGGAGAGATCACGATTGATATGGCAGAGATTCAAAGGGTAATCAGAAACTACTTTGAGAAGCTCTACGCCACTAAAACTGAGAACATGGAAGAAATGGATAAATTCTTGGACTCTTACAATCTTCCACAGTTGAAGGAAGAGGATGTAGCATACTTAAAAACCCCCATCACTATTGATGAAATTAAAACGGTAATCAAATGTCTGCCCAAAAACAAAAGCCCAGGCCCAGATGGATTCACTAATGAATTCTTTCAAACTTTCCAGGAGGAACTACTACCAATCCTGGCAAGACTCTTTCATGAAATCGAAAAAAATGGAAACACTTCCAAATATCTTTTATGAAACCAACATCACCTTGATATGTAAAACAGACAGAGATGCAACAAAAAAAAGAAAATTACAGACCAATATCACTGATGAATACAGATGTAAAGATCCTCAACAAAATTCTGACAAATAGATACAATGCCTCATTTAGATCATCTACTACGATCAAGTAGGTTTCATCCCAGGAATGCAGGGATGGTTTAACATCTGTAAATCTATCATCATAATACACAACATCAACAACAAGAAAAATAAAAATCACATGATCATATCAATAGATGCAGAGAAAGCATTTGATAATGTTCAACACCCATTTTTTTGTTTTGTTTTTTGGGCCACACCTGGTGACGCTCAGGGGTTACTCCTGGCTATTCACTCAGAAGTCGCTCCTGGCAGGCACGGGGGACCATATGGGGAGCCAGGGGATTGAACCGCGTTCCATCCTAGGTTAGCGCAGGCACCTTAGCTCCAGCGCCACCGCCCAGCCCCCACAATACCTATTCTTGATCAAAACTCTCAGCAAGATGGGAATGGAAGGAACCTTTCTCAATATAGTTAAGGCCATCTACCACAAGCCAGTGGCAAATATTATCCTCAATGGAGAAAAACTAAAAGCCTTCCCTCTAAATTCTGGCACAAGACAAGGCTGTCCTCTCTCACCACTCCTATTCCACGTAGCACTGGAAGTACTCGCTATAGCAATTAGGCAAGAAAAAGATATCAAGGGAATCCAGATAGGAAAGGAAGAAGTCAAGCTCTCACTTTTGGCAGATGACATGATACTCTACTTAGAAAACCCTAAAGACTCTACCAAAAAGCTTCTAGAAACAATAGACTCATATAGCAAGGTGGCAGGCTACAAAATTAACACACAAAAATCAATGACCTTTCTATACACCAATAGTAATAAGGAAGAAATGGACATTAAAAAACAACCTCATTCACAATAGTGCCACACAAACTCAAATATCTTGAAATCAACTTGACTAAAAATGTGAAGGACCTATACAAAGAAAACTATAAAACGCTGCTCCAGGAAATAAGAGAGGATATGCGGAAATGGAAACACATACCCTGCTCATGGATTGGCAGGATTAACATCATCAAAATGGCAATACTCCCCAAGGCAATATACAGATTTAATGTGATCCCTCTAAAGATACCCACGATATTCTTCAAAGAAGTGGATCAGGATCTTTTGAAATTCATTTGGAACAATAAACACTCTAGAATAGTGAAAGCAATCATTGGGAAAAAGAGCATGGGAAGAATTACTTTCCCCAATTTCAAACTCTACTACAAAGCAATAGTGATCAAAACAGCATGGTTTTGGAATAAAGACAGGCCCTCAGATCAGTGGAATAGGCTTGAATACCCAGAAAGTGTTCCCCAGACATACAGTCACCTAATTTTCGATAAAGGAGCAAGAAATCCTAAATGGAGCAAAGAAAGCCTCTTCAACAATTCGTGTTGACACAACTGGCTAGCCACTTGCAAAAAATTGAACTTAGACCCACAGCTAACATTATGTACGAAGATGAAATCCAAATGGATGAAAGATCTTGATATCAGACCTGAAACCATAAAATACATAGAACAACACTTAGGCAAAACACTACAGGACATTGAGACTACAAGCATATTCAAGGAGGAAAATGCACTCTCCAAGCAGGTGAAAGCAGAGATTAACAGATGGGAATATATTAAGCTGAGAAGCTTCTGCACCTCAAAGGAAATACCGCCCAGGATACAAGAACCTCCCACTGAGTGGGAGAAACTATTCACCCAATACCCATCAGATAAGGGGCTAATTTCAAAAATATACAAGGCACTGACAGAACTTTACAAGAAAAAAACAACTAATCCCATAAAAATATGGGGAGAAGAAATGGACAGACACTTTGACAAGGAAGAAATACAAATGGCCAAAAGACACATGAAAAAATGCTCCACATCACTAATCATCAGGGAGATGCAAATCAAAACAACTATGAGGTACCACCTCACACTGCAGAGAATGGCACACATCACACATCACAAAGAAAGAGAACAAACAGTGTTGGCGGGGATGTGGAGAGAAAGGAACTCTTATCCACTGCTGGTGGGAATGCTCTGTAGTTCAACCTTTATGGAAAACGATATGTTGATTCCTCTAGAAACTGGAAATCGAGCTTCCATATGATCCAGCTATACCACTCCTAGGAATATACCCTAGGAACACAAAAATACAATACAAAAACCCCTTCCTTACACCTATATTCATTGCAGCACTATTTACCATAGCAAGACTCTGGAAACAGCCAAGAGATGAATGGCTAAAGAAACTGTGGTACATATACACAATGGAATATTATGCAGCTGTCAGAAGAGATGAAGTCATGAAATTTTCTTACACATAGGTGTACATGGAATCCATCATGCTGAGTGAAATAAGTCAGAGAGAGAGAGAGAGAGAGAGAGAGAGAGAGAGAGAATAACGCAGAATGGTATCACTCATCTATGGGTTTTAAGAAAAATGAAAGACATTCCTGCAATAATAATACTTTTCAGACACAAAAGAGAAAAGAGCTGGAAGTTCCAGCTCACCTCATAAAGCTCACCACAAAGAGTGATGAGTTTAGTTAGAGGAATAACTACTGTTTGAAGTGTCCTAATAATGAGAATGTATGAGGGAGGTGGAGAGCCTGTCTAGAGTACAGGCAGGGGGTGGGTGGGGAGGAGGATAATTTGGGACAATGTTGATGGGAACGTTGCACTGGTGATGGGTGGTGTTCTTTACATGACTGAAACCCAAGCACAATTATGTATGTAATCAAGATGTTTAAATAAAATAAAATTTAAAAAAAGTTTAACAAATGTTTTAGGAAAAGAAAAACTTTCTAAATATATTCATTTAGAAAAAACAATACAAAAATGCACATAGCTTTCTAAAGTCACAGCTTTTTATAAATTAAGATTATTTGTTTTTCTAGCTATAGAAATACATTTGTGATTTCTCCTCCCCTCCCTTCCCTTCTCTTCTCCCTTTCCCTCCTACAGCTTCCCTTTTTCTTTTCTCCCTTTTCCTTCCCCTTCCACTCCTTCTGCAAATAAAAAAATAAAGAAAAGAAAGAAATACATTTGTAACCAAATGAATCAGAGACAAGAAAGGAGAGTTGAGAATATCTGATGGAGACCAACATGAAGAATGGCACCATGAAGAATGTATGTATTCTGGAATTTGGAAACAGGACACATAAGTGGAGCTTAAGCTTTAAAAAAAAACCCAAAAGGCTTTTATTTCATGTATTTTATCTTGGATTTTCATCAAAATGTACAATTTTCTTTTTTATGCTACTCTCAAATTGAGATGGTGTCACAAAATTTTTATAAAATGTCCATTTATTGTATTGTATACTGATATAACCAAGAGAATCCTAGCACCAAATCACCAACACAGGGAACATTTAACTAGTTTAAGCTCTGTACCCATAGGGGGAATAAACTATGATTGGTTGGGGTTGAAAGATATGCTGAAAACTGCTGATTGAGTTTCAGATTCAACGTTTGGGATGTTTGGAGGTGTTTCCAAACATTTGTGATGCTTATATTCTTTGAAAGGTTTTGTGGGGTGGAGTGGTTGCTATTCTCATACCTCACTTTTTTCAGATTGTGAACATGATATTGCTGACAATTTGTGAAATGAACTAATAGAAACAAGAAACAATGTAAGAGAAAGAGCAATAGTACAGCAGGTAGGACATTTGAATTTTTCCCATGATACTATCATTCAATCTCTGGCACCACATATTGTTGCCAGAGGTCTACCAGGAGTGGTTCCTGAGCACAGACCAAGAATAAATACTGCACATTATCAGGTGTGGCCCCCCAAATATAAAGGAAACAAGGAGGAAGGAAGGAAGGAAAGTAGAAAGAAATAACTGAATGAAAGAAGGAAGGAAAATGGAATAAAGGGAGGAATGAAGGAAAGAAGGTAGGAAAGAAAGAAGGATGGAAGGAAAGAAGGAAGGAAAAAAGAAAGGAAGGAAGGAACAAAGGAAGGAAAGAAGGGAGAAAGAAATAAGAATGAAAAGAAAAAGAAAGAAGGAAGAAAAGAAGGAAAGAAGGAAGAAAAGAAAGGAGGAAGGAAAGAAGGAAGAAAAAAGCTGGAAGGAGGAAGGAAGAAATAAGGAAAGGGAGAAAGGAAGGAAGGAAAAAAGCGAGGAAAGAAATAAGGAAGGAGGGAAGGAAGGAGGGGGGCAGGGGAAAGGAAGGAAGGAAAGAAGGAAGGAAGAAGGGAAGGAAGGGAGGGAGGAAGGCAGGAAGAAAGGGAGAAAGAGGGAGAGTGAAAGAAAGAAAGGAAAGAAGAGGTGATGAAAGAAAAATAGAAATAATAAAGAAAGGAAGGTAGCAAAATGAAATAGTGTGATATTACTACTAAATTAAGATACTTAGATTCATTTAGGGATCAGCTAATATAATAAAGGATAAGATTTGACTCTTATTTTTTGTCTAAATTTTACGACTGGGCACTGTATTTACAACCAGTGGGATTTTTTTGTGCCAAAGTTTCCTTATTTGTACAATGGGAATAGCATTACTCATTTTGTTATATTATTATGTGATTTAAATGAATTAATAAAAATGAGCTTCTGAAGAAATATAATACTTAAGCATACCCAAATATGTTAATTATTTCCAATATTTTTCCTTGGGGTATGCAACAAGAGAACTCAATTCCACATTTATCTCAACCCAATTTAATAATTGTGGAATAATTAAAGATCCAGTTTTGCTTCCCAAACTTGGATTCAGTTCAATCCAAACTTGGACTCAGTATTTATGGACTAATATTGACTTTGACTGCATTCAGTGGGAACTAAGTATACCACTCAAAATCATTAAATTATTTCATAACACAAACAGCAGACTACTGAACAATATCCAAAAGTCAGAGTAGGTCTTGCATTCATTTTTTTAACTCCATAGCTTTAAAAAATGATATTGCCCATTCTATTAGAGAACAGATGCAGGTGAAAAATGTTGCATTGCAAAATTATTGCTATTTTATGCATACATGAAATCAAGAGCCCTGTAGGTAAAAAATAGCAATATCAAATAATTTCAGCTTCATAAATATGTATTTTTACGTGGTTTCTAAGTTTTCATAGGCCTATGAATAAATCCTGGACATAAATTTGACACATGCTTCATATTTGTGTTTATGTGTTTGTCCACATGTTTTCTATCATTGAATTATAGCAAGAATTCCATGCAGCTAGGAAGAGCAAAAGCTAGTCACAACTTCAGTTTCATAAAACAATAAATACTGCATTTAAAGATAGATAAAGCAGTACAGAAGAAGCAGATCCCATTCCTGAT
Source organism: Crocidura indochinensis (assembly GCA_004027635.1). NCBI lineage: Eukaryota > Metazoa > Chordata > Mammalia > Eulipotyphla > Soricidae > Crocidura > Crocidura indochinensis. The sequence goes on from PVKC010034718.1 coordinate 8,710, forward strand.
CTTTTGCCTCTTCTCTTTCATCAATCTATACACATATGTATACACATATATAGTACATATACACCAGAGATAAAAGCACATATGACAAGTAGGTCCATTCAACTCTAAAATTTTTGTTTGTTTGTATGTGTGTATTTTTTTTTTGTAACATACTGGTAGTGCTCAGGAGTTACTCTTGCTCTGCACTCAGGAATAATTTCTGGCAGTGCTCAGGGAACCATATGGGATGCTGGATCAAACCTGGATCAGCCACATGCATAGCAATTGTCCTACCAGCTAAGCTATCACGTTGAAATCAAAGCAAGCAAGCAACTGTATATGTATTAGGTTGAAAAGCTATTAAATTTAGTTATGTCTACAAAATTTACATATTTACTAAGATGCCTGACTTCATTTTGACAACTCCAGGATCCATATTCTAATTATTTATTTTTTAATTGTTATTAAAGTTGAAGTAACATGGTTATTTTACTATTATAGTCTGGTTATTGAAACTTCACCACCACCAAAAAGCCCAAGCTCATCTGCCACTGTTCTTGAGTCACCTCGAGTTTGATTATTCCTTCATTCTGCCCCACTCTCTCTCCCACTGCTTAGAAATTATAGTTTTGTTATCAAAGCTCTAGGTTTTGTACTTGATACTGTTTTTTTCTTGTTTTGTTCAGGATCTGTAGGGGGTCTGAAATTTTAGATTTGGGAAAAAGAAAAAACAAATGCCTGAATCTCCTATTACTTTATATAGTAGCAAAATTTGCATTGGTAAATAGAAGCATGTTTGAAGCACAAAGTGAGCATAAAACAGGTAAAATAGCACATTATTAGTTACTATATATACATATATATGCAAGGATATCTCTATATGTATCACCAAGTAAATATTTATTACATTAATAAGACATTATGCTAGATACTGAGTGTTGTAGGTAATGATGAGGTTAACCTTTGACTATAAAACATTAATGGAGGGATTGTCAATATAATCATACATAACAGGAAATTAGGTACTCTGGTCTGAATCTGAAGAGAAAAGGCAGGATGTTTTTCTGGATATGGATGTCATTAATGTAAAAATTATGATTAATAGAATCATTACAGTGAGAAAAGAATGAGCCTAAAAACAGAACCTGCATCTTTAGATAGCCTATATTTAAAGGGAGCTGAGTCCTTCATTCTGTGCCTAACTTTGCCTGCCATTTGGTAATAATGTTAGGCATTCCACTTTTCCATGGGCAGCTTTTGTGTCTGTGCATATAAATACATAGGGTAACAATGAGTTTCCCTAAGAGTACAACTATTACAAGTGAGGATAGTAAAAGTAACAGCCAGAAAAGTAGAGCTTTGTCATTGACACCAAGGGTGAGGAAAATTTTACAAGCAAGGAGTGATCAGTGATGTCAGATGGGGTTGAGAGGAGGATAAGAATATTAAAAAAAGCAATTGGCTTGGATAATTAGTTTACTGAAGTCATCTTAAAAGCCAGATCTAATAGAGAGTTAGGTGAAGATCCTATTTTCAGATCATTAGAAAGTCAACTGAAGTAAAGGGTGGAGAGTGTTTTTCAAGTGAAGTCTTTGAGCTTAGCCCACTATTTTTAGAAGTTCCCTATTAAAAGGAGGAGATTAAACAGTAGTTTAATGTGGAGGCAGGATCAAGAAAGGAATTTGTTTTTAGGACGGGGGATATAGAAACATGTTTGTAATGAGAAAGAAAGAAAGAAGAAAAAAGTGAAGGATTGAAGAAAGAACAGGTTTGATTGATGAAGCAGTGTCTCAGAGGACAGAAGGATGAAAGGCATCATGATAACAAGTGAAGCAATTATTTTACACAAAAACAAAGTAATTCTTCTACTGAGACAGAACAGATGGAGGAAAGCATGAGAAGCAAGGCAGAGAGAAGCTGAAAGAGAAATATATTGAACAAAACTGTTGCCAGTGAATCTAATGGAATAGCACCCAGTGTCTGGTCATCTTTAGCTCAGACAGAAAAAGCTATTGGCTCCCAAGACTGTAGGGTTGTTATAAGTTCTAAGTCAACATCATGGAATCATTTTTATTATTCTGTAAGGCAATAGATTTTTCTAGAGTGAAAATTAATGAGGAGTTCATATATAAGCCTTAGAAGTGCTGCTGGTTTATTTCCCCTTAACTGTACTTGCATTACAAGGTTCAACGCCTCCCCATTCAACACCACTCTTCATTGAATTTCCCTGAATGCTAGAAGGAATTCTTAGGCAGCATTTGCTTCCCTTAATAGGGAGTTATTTGAACACCTTTTTGGAGAAAAGTTATTGTAATGAGTGAGTTCATAGTTTCAGAAAATAACTGGAGATACAAACCAAAAAATAATAATATGAGACCTGGCATTCACAGGATAGAGTAAATATTTATATATATGATCCTATTTCATCAAACTCAATCACCATGGGGTGTGATCCCCTAGCAACATAACAGCAGCAGCAACATAAAATAATGAGAAATAAAATATACCCCGAACAAACTGAGTTTGAAATTAATGTATATGTCAATGACAATGGTAGGAAAACTAAGCTTCTTATGCACTATTTGATAAATATTAAGTAATTTTGAATAAATTTAGTTCATATTAGTATCAAAATTTCTATAAAATTATTAAAATAAAAGAAATTTATGATAAGAAACCAATCAGTTCTTAAATTTTACTTTTGATTTTTACTTTCCTACATTGTGCAGTTATATAATTATATGTAACATAAATACATTATACACAGAAAATTTAAATTTTATCTTCGAATTAAGTGAGACCACCTTCAAGCTACATATTTTCTTCCCAAAATTACTTTTAATGAATAAACTTTAGTATTTTGCATTGAAGTGCAATGGAAAGACATGCAATGTTCTTTTTAATCTATTGTAGGAATATTGCTGCAGGTGTTCATGACCACAGAAAGCAGAGTATCCTTTGTCTGTGTTTTTCTGGACTAGAGGAGTAATTTTTCTTTGGCCTCAGGTCCTCAGTTAAATTTTTTACAAGTAGAAAGAATAATTTGATTCTATGGGCATTCGGGAAATTAGAATTGGTTTTGATTCCTGTTTCTGCTTCAGCAATTGTGAGTGTTTTCAGTTAAAATTATTTACAATTACTTAATTCAGTTTCACTATTTCTTTATACCTAATAAGTGACCTCCAAGCAAGGGAGTACAGTGGATAGGGCATTACATGAGACTGGTGCAGATTTAATCCCTGGCACATATGTAAGCACTGAGTGTGACCAGGTGTAATCTGAAAACAAAACAGAAGAGAATAAAGATAAGTAACAGGTAGAATGGGTTCAGCATCTCATCTGGGAGCCTATAGCTCATCTGCTGGTATGACAACATGGTTTTTGTGGACTCATTAGTTTTTATTTTTTATTTTAGATTTTTAAAAATTACTTTAATTTAACACTGGTTTACAAGGTTGTTCATAATACTTTTTTTCCGCAGTAACCAAGCTGCTCATGATTGAGTTTCAGTCATACAATGTACAGCACTCTTCACCAGTGCACCAATGTTTCTTGCCACCAATGTTTCCAGTTCCTCCACTTCCTTCTCCTTTCTCTATCTCTGTGGCAGTCATTTCTCTCTCTTTCTGTCTCTGTTTCTCTTTCTCTGTCTCTTTCTCTCCATCTCTTTCTCTTTCCCCCCTACCGTGGTTCTTTCATCATAGTTTTATATCTGATTGCAGGTAAACAACACACAACCTATAATGAATCGATTATATAGTATATTTAGTCAATGTGATGTGGTTATTCTTCATGTTGCCTAGATTAAGAAGCAATGTAGTAATGTGCTGAGATCAGAGTGATAGTACAGCCAGTAGGGCATTTGCCTTGCATGCAACCAACATGGTTTCTAAACCCGGTCTTCCGTATGGTCCCTTGAGCACCTCCAGAATTGATTTCTGAGAGCAGAGATCAGGAGTAACTTCTGAGTACAGGTAGGTGTAGCCCCCAAACAAACAAACAAAATCAAGAACAAAATAAATGATGTGCTCTATGAACAACCTTATTAAGATGTATGAACAAAACTGGCATTATGGAAGTCTAATGATAATTTCAAGTGTTATAGGCTAATAATGTCTAAGTTTTTATCATCACAGATAAGAAAATAAAAAAGGAAGTAAAAGTCAAGTAGGAACAATTTTAAAATGATTTGACATTAAAAATATAATCAGGTTTTGGTCCAAGTAGTATGTAAAATTTCTACTAATCCAGTATATCTATCAAACAACAGCTTTTGTTCATAGCCCTCTAAGGAATGGATATACTTAGAAAAAAATCACTCAGGCTACTACTTCATAGTTTATGAAAGGACATGCTTCAAAAGTCTCCAAGAATTTTTAGACTAGATTTTATGCTTATTCTTCAAGTACATAAATTTCAAAACTTATTTACTTAAAATGTTTGACCCACCCTAAAAAATGTTTTAATCAATTCATTACTATGTTTTTGTCTTCATTTTTTACTCTTGACTCAGTGAAATTTGAATAATTTCTGTAGAAAGTTAAATAAAAAAGAATTTTCTGTAGGGTTGGGAAATTGCATCCTTTTAGCCAGGATAATTGGTATCTCCTGACCTCCATGGAGCCCCTTTTCTGGGGACAAAAGACCTATGAACCTGGAACAGTCTATAAGAATACAAATAACCGGGGCCAGGCAGTGGTGCTGGAGGTAAGGTGCCTGTGCTAACCTAGGACGGACCGCGGTTCGATCCCCCAGTTCCCCATATGGTCCCCCGTGCCTGCCAGGAGCGACTTCTGAGCGAATAGCCAGGAGTAACCCCTGAGCATCACCGTGTGTGGCCCCAAAACAAAACAAAAAATAAATTAGGCATGGGGAGGGGGCTTAAAGGGCTGGAGCGCATGCTTTGCATATGGGAACCCCAAACTCCCCTGTATGTAGCCTCAAAACAAAAACCAGCCAGCCAATAAAAGATT
>PVKC010034719.1:0-13718 GCA_004027635.1 Crocidura indochinensis
AAAAAAAAATCACAAGAAATCATTAAATTAAAAAGAAAAAGAAAAGAAATGTGAAAACTTTATTTTAAAATGTTTATCAACTTTCTATTCTTTTCCCCAAACAATATAAAATAACTAATTTTAAGATATATTCACTTTAACTTTCATGTCATTATTATCTACAATAGTACAAAATTGTAACCAGCCAAAGTTTTCATTGACAATGAAAAGATGGGCTTACAAGCTAAATGGAAATCTCTTCATTTATTTAAAAAATATAAAATCCTAACATTTGTAACAACAATGGTGGAACATCAGGGTATTTTACATACTGAAGTAAATCAGATTAAGAAATTCAAATGCGTGCTTTTTGCCTTTCTAATCATATGTAGTGCATAAAGAAAACAAACAAATGCACTAAATATAACAAAAACTTTTAGACTAAAAATAGCAGTGATTACCAAAACATAGATACAACAAGGTGGCCAGAATGATGAATAGGAAATAAATTAAATAGGAGCCAGAGTGATAGCACAGAGGGTAGGGTGTTTGCCTTGCAGACAGCCAACCTGGGTTCTTCTCCAGCACCTCTTATTGTCCCCTGATAGTGCCACAAATGACTTTTAAGTGCAGAACCAGGAGTAATTGCTGAGCAGTACTGGTTTTCCCTAGCTCCCCAAAATAAAAAAGATAGAATTAGGGGCCCGGGAGATAGCATGGAGGTAAGGCGTTTGCCTTTCATGCAAATGGTCATCGGTTCGAATCCCAGTGCCCCATATGGTCCCCCATGACTGCCAGGAGCCATTTCTGAGTATGGAGCCAGGAGTAACCCCTGAGCACTGCCGGGTGTGACCCAAACAAAACAAAACAAAACAAACAAACAAAAAAAAAAGATAGAATTAAATTAAAAATAAAAAGATCAATTATTTGCTCTGGTATATCATTACATTATCAAGGCAGTTTATATATTATGTATATTTAATGATTTTTACTGCTTATGCTTAAAATTTGTGATTAAATCAAATATGGTTTGATTATCTTAAACTGAAATAAAGAGATTTTATAGTTTTTTAGACATTCTCCTCAATATATCTATATATGGAATCAATTTTGGCAGATGTATTTTACATGCTAGTATTATGTGATATTTAAGTTCAGGATATAAATTTATAGAAACAAAATAAACTTAAATATACATAAATTTTAAAATTGATTTGATACCTCAGTGATGTTTTTATGTTGTATAACATTAAATGTAACTAAATGAAATATCATTTATCATTTATTTATTCATTTGGTTTTCTGGTCATAACTGTATACTTAGAGTTTACTTCTGGCTCCTCACTCAAAGGTCAATCTTGAAAGAACTTGGGAACACCTAGTAGGCAGGAATTGAACCCAGGTCAATAGTATGCAAGACAAGAGCCTCTCATCAGCCTGTCTACCAGGAGTTATTTTTTAAAATACAGCCTTACTAATATATTTTGGCTTTTAAATACAGCCTTTTCTTATTTTTGGTTTTTAACAATATCAAATTCCAATTTAGAAATATTATAGTGATAATAAGAATATATAATACGATTTAGTGTATTTCTTTCCAAATACAGTTTAATAGGAAAATTTTAAAACTGGAATCTGAATTTAAGAAACACAAATTAACTTGAAAAAACTTTGAGTCCATTCATTGTACTTTACTTAATAAACAACTTCATATTGCTTACCATCTGCCAAGCTGGCATGCTTCATTTAAGCTTCACTACCATCCTACAGGTGGGGTCTTTTATTGGCCCATGTTACAAATGATGAATACATATGATAAAATGATGAATATCAGTTTTAGATCACTGAAAAAAACTTGACTAAATTCACAGAGCCGATAGCTGTCAAAGTTAAAATATAAATACAGACCATCTAAATTGTTCATATTCCATTGAAGGAAAATTAGCTGTTGGCCCAAAAAGTTAACACTGAGTGGGAAATGTAGTCTCAACCTCCCAGAGGCAATTCCACAGACTGGTAGAAAGAACCTGAATGTCAGCAAGATGGTCATCCATCTGTGTCACAGTTCTGTTACCTAAATGTGAGCCAACCATCTGTGCTACAGTCATTTCCTAAACATAAATGTGAGTCAGTGCCTTTTAATATCTAAGGAAACACTATTGGCCTTCTTCTTCATAGTTAGTCTCAGTAGTTTTATGAAACATAAGCAAAAGTGTATTTGTTTCCAAAAGCATGTTTCTTGAACATTAACAAGTCTATTATTTTTCTAACAGCTACTTTACTTGAGAATCATATCTATGCCACAGATTGCTGACATTTTGGTCTCTATGTTTTCTGAAGGACTCAAACCCAAATTTGTTCCTCTCAAAGATAATCAACAGTCTTGTTCAGATAAATTTTTTGATTTTTAGTAGTATAGTTGAAATATATAGAATAAAAGGTTTTAAACAATAGCCGGTTAAATGGTCTCTCTCTCTATTTCATAATCTAGGTAATTTAGTCAAATAACTATGTTTTGAGTAGAAATCATATTTAATACTAGCTCAGGTATTCATTTAGTATCTATACTTCCAAGTTTATAGAAGCATGTGTTTGATAGTTTTGTTATGTTTCTGTGGATCATTTTTCTTTTTTTTTTCTGAATTTTAATGAACATGTTTTGATTTAAGAATATCCAAATTTAGTGTTACTAAACTCAAAGTACAGAAATGTGTTAGATACAGGACTTTCCTCTCAAATAGTTTAGCACAAAATATCATAGAAACTGGATTAGTCAGGCAATCATTTCCTATTGGGTCACCAACATACCAACATTTAACATGTTCTAATGTTAAGATGCTATGTTCCTGAAATTTAATATTCTCATTTTAAGATGGAGGCCTTCTCCCAAGCTTGGGAGGGTGTGCTGAAAGGCTTGGCAGGCCCCCAGCTGTCCCCTTTTTTCTCCCTTGGCTTCCAGACCTTCCCTGGGTGCCGGCCCAGGTGGACTCTATAGGTGTCCTCAGGCTTTCCCCATCCCTCTCCCTTCTCTAGGGTGGGAGGTGCATGGGGTGGAGGGCGGGCCAATGTAGCACTGGTTTATGGGGGACAGTCAATGGCAATTTTTTCTCATTGGTCTCTATTTAAGACCTCCAGTCTTCTAATTTCAAAAATAAATAAGACATGTTCTTATTCAAAGAAATTTTATGAACATGCTCGAATTAAAAAAATAATCTTAGTCTACATTTTCCCTCACTGCTCATTAAAAAAACAAAGTTTCCTTTGGTCCATTCGAATGGTACTTTCCTATTATATATGTCCTCATTTATGTCTTGGGTATCTTTGTGTTTTTATGAATTAATATCTCTTTATTTAAATTTCTTGCCTACTTTTTCATCTTCACATGCTCATTTTACACTAAATTTTCTTTCAATTTTTTTTTTCTTTTGGAGGGGGGGGAGGGTTACACCCGGCAGCGCTCAGGACTTACTTCTGGCTCTCTGCACAGAAATCGCTCCTGGCACGCTCAGGGGACTATGTGGGATACCGGGATTCGAACCACTCACCTTTTGTATGCAAGGCAAATGCCTTTACCTCCATGCTATTTCTCCAGGCCCTTTCAATCTTTTGAACAACTTTGTGAAAGGAAGACTCCCTTCAGTAGATTCTCCAAAAGATTAGCTCTGATCTATCTATCTATCTATCTATCTATCTATCTATCTATCTATCTATCTATCTATCTATCTATCTATCTATCTATCTATCATCTATCTATCTATCTATCTAACTGTGGGAATATAGTGTCACTTTGGTTTGGCATGTTGCTCTTTTGTTGGATACTGAAGTTCATGCAGCAAATGAGAAATATTACAAATCTCAGGAGAGAAAAGTACTACTAATTTGATCCAGTTGAAAGTAATTCTCTCTTGCACTGAAGTTTGAATATCATAACAAATTCCAATTTAACCATCAAAGTTCTTCTTCCCAATACATTTTATAGTTATTTCATGTCCAAAATGTATTAAAACCTTTTGATAGTTTAAAATAAAACTTTGGATTGTATTATTTTTGCAAGAAAATTTTAATTGAAGAAGCTGTCTATTTCATATTGAAATTTAGAACCTGGAAGACAATTGTGACATTTTGCAATGATTTCTCATGATTAATTGAAATAAGCATAGGAAGGGGAAGATTCTTTCCAGCTGTGGCTTCTCTGTCAGAGTTATCTTTCTTAAAATGCTCACAGTTGTTCTTCTATTTGTCTTTTCAAGTAAAATCATTTTACAAGCAGGGTGAAAGTTCAGTCATTTACCATGTCCCCAAATTGTAAAATAATTTATGCCTCCTCTTAGGGAGCAAATTTGTTTACAAATAATGACGAAAATGCACAATTCCTGATTTGGTATGCAAAATGCCATTGAATATATTTTTTATAGAAAGAGAAAAACGTTTCTTTGAATCTATTTTAAGAATGTCTAATAATTAAACTGACATCAGGAAGGTTACTGGTAAAAAAAAAACAACAAATGAAATATTTTATATCTGGAGGCTCATAGATTTGGTACCTACGAAGTGAAAATGGATTCCATTTACAAACTTTTAGACAAAGTAACAATACATTGGTGAAGAATTAATGTGTCAGCTATATATAGGTTTGAGTACTATTTATTAAAGATCAAAAGAGTTTTATTTAAACAGTTTACTTCCCCTAATTCCTCTTTTCTGGTGATAAGTATATATCTATATTTCTCTATGTGGAAAGGTACCTTTTATAAAAGTATTCTTCCTTTCAAATGGGTCAACTGTTCCTATTTTTCACAATGTAATTTTAATTCGCAATAATAAATATACAAAGTGGCGAATTTTGTAGTAGCCTTTTATGAGCCCATCACTTTACATTTTAAATTTTCTATTATGAAATTTAGTGTTTTATATTATTTTATTAATTGCTATGAAACTACAGAGTTATTCCTTATTTGATTTGAAGCATACATGTTTTAACATCAAATTCTTCACCAATGTCTGTTTCCCCTCACCAATGCCCTCTCATGTTCCATTTCAAAATATTGCTATGTTGCACTATTTTAATTGTTATCTTATAAAATATGTAAAAATAAAAAAGATCCTGATAACACTTTATTCTGCTAAATGCTTTTCAGATAATTTGTAGTGCAGAATGGTGTTCCTGTCTAGTAAATCTTGTGTACTGCACACACCAATTGTTATAACTATATATCTGTATATTTACACACACGTATAACTGAATTAATGAATGTAGATTACAAAAATTCTTTAATATAGGTAAAAACTCTTTTAGAAGACCAGCTGTGCTTGTGATTTTAATTTTATACAGTCTTTATTTAAAAATGTGCTTTCTCTGTCGGCATTACCATTAGAACATTAGCAGTAATTAAAACCATAAGTGGAAGTTCTAGATGACTGGGCAGCTGAAAAAAAGCAATTAAGCATCATAGGCATAAAGAAATTTACATTTTCTACAGAATCAATTGTATAGGTATTACAGGACATGTTGGAGGCCAACTGGAGTATAATAAAACAAAAGCAGAAAACAGAAAAAGAAAGTAAAAAGGATTATAATAAATCAGAAAGGCTTTTTCTCATTTTAAAAATGTAGAATATAGGGGCCCGGGAGATAGCATGGAGGTAAGGCATTTGCCTTTCATGCAAAAAAGGTCATCGATTCGAATCCCGGTGCCCCATATGGTCCCCCGTGCTTGCCAGGAGCAATTTCTGAACATGGAGCCAGGAGTAACCCCTGAGCACTGCTGGGTGTGACCCAAAAACCAAAAAATAAAAATATATATATATATATATATACATATATATATATAGAATATAAAGTTGAACACAAGTAAAATATTATATTAAAGCATTAATATTATTAAATGTAACATAATCTTGATATTTCTCTTTATGGTTTATGCAGTTGCTAGTATATCATTATTAAAATGGCCTTGAATGAATGATTGCTTTCTTTTATCCCTCTTGTGAGATATGGATTACCCTGAAGAGAGAGCAAAATGATGTTAAGAGTCACTTAGAGAAACATGAAATACATACAAAAATAGATTCAGTAAGGTAGAAAAAGTATTTAGTTAATTTTCCTAAAGAATTAGAAAAATATAATACCTTATCTAATTAAATATTTTTCAGAGAGACTGTATAATGTAGTAAGTAGGACACTTGCCTTGCAAGAAGCAGAAAATGGTTCCATCGTCATCAACTCATATGCTCTCCCAAAACCACTAGGAATGATTCCTGAGTACAGCAACAAGAAGAGTAAGTTCTCAGCACTGCCAGTTATGGCCCCCAAACAATAACAAAAAATTATTATTATTTTATTGATTTATATTTTGGGTCACACCCAATGGCGCTCAAAGGTTATTCCTGGCTCTGTACTCAGAAATCACTCCTGGCAGGCATGAGAAAACAAAAAATTCTAAGATCGAAATTTTAAAATATAGTAAATAATAAAATAATAGATAGATGCTATTAATCCTCAAAATAATATAGTTTTTAAAATTCCAGCTTTATAAAAAACAATACAGACATCTCTGCTTCTTTTTTCAAAGGCTAAAATTTCTTCAGGAACTAACGATTTGCTGTATATTGAGTGAGTATTTAAATTAAATGTTAAATGGTAAGAGCTATGATGATGGAATAAGCAGTGAACTATACAGTTCAATAAAGGAGACAGGGTTATACATACTTGTTATCTGAACTAAGAACTACAAGTTTCCTAAGATATAGAAGACTGTAATGGAACATGTAACATTAAAGAAAGATGAAAGAAAAGAAAAAATCTTCACAGAGCAAAGCTTCTACTTGCTTATTTATCTGGCATACTTTAGATTGTAGACTAGAATTTTCTTTAGGGTGCTGTATTCTACAATCACTTTAAGAATTTGTAAAATTAATGTTTCCGTGCATCTCTAACTCAAATATCAATTTATAATTGCTTATTGTTTCTTTAATATAAAACATTTAAAATGTCTCCAGATTGGGCAAGAATAGCCTACTATATTAATGTGCTATGTAAAATTTATCAGATGTAATATGGTAAATTAAAGTTTATACTTACCTTTATAGGAAACCTTTTATCAAACTTAATGAAAAGGTACTTTGATTACATGCTACCTTCTGGAATGTTCCACTGATGATCTTGCATTGTTTTTATACCATGACCACATTCTCTTAAAATACCATTTGAGTACTACAGTTACCTCACATTCCTGTCAAATTGATGATCAAAAAAATAAAATAAAATAAATCCATCATTATTGTACAAAAAGACACCGTCTTTTGAAAAAGTGAAATGACCAATTTTGTTTCTTGAGCTTGCCCTTGGAATTCTATTCTATGTCTAAGTCACTACCAAAAATAATCTTGAAGGTGTTTGTGCACTGCCTTTCACAAGAAGTATATGATGATTTTTGTATCTCTTCAATGTTCATATAAAGTTTATATCAATTTACCAAGGATTCTATTCCAGTGATGTAGCAGGAAGATGTGTGTGTATTTATGAGAGAGAGAGGGAGAGAGAGAGAGAGAGATAGAGAGAGAAAGTGTTTTGGCAAATATGCCTGTTTTTGTTTTTGTTTATTTTGACTCATAAATGTTTGACATTATTAAGATGTTAAGATTATTTTACCTTTTTAAGAATCATAATAATTTTAAGACATCTTGTATTTAAAGATTATTGAGAGAGATGCATTTTTTAACTTCCCTTTAACATTTTTTTTTATTATGGAAGCATTTCATTTACAACAGTAGAAATTTTTTTTCATTTAATCTTTTCCAGTTCACTCTATTGTAAAAAGTGATGGAGCAGGAAGATTGTGTGTGTGTGTGTGTGTGTGTGTGTGTGTGTGTGTGTGTTTGGTGTTTAAATCTAATAATTTTTTTTATTTCTGTGTAATGCTCATATGACTATCTGGTCTTGGTACCCTCCATTATTTCCCGCTCAGTTTGTGAGGCTGTAAAAGATAGTTCAAATTATGTGATTCTGTTTGAAGGAAAGAAAAAAAATAAAATGGGGCAAAAATCAAACAATCAAAAAATTAGAGGAGTCCTTCTAGAGGCTATAAATATCAATGTAAGAGAAGAAATGAGAAAAAGGAAGAAAAGCATAACAATACTAAAAAAGATAAAAATTATATCAAACAAAAAACTCGAAAAGCATCACAACAATAAAGACATCACCACACAATAATAACCAAGGGAAATAAAACAAAGCAAAACACACAAAGAAAACCTATAGAAAAAAAAAAAAAACAAGCCACCAACAACAATGATACAACTAGCTGGCCCCGATACAACCTTTTTTATCCTACTTTTTTATTAGTAGTTTATGAGTTTATCTTTAAAAACTATTCAGTAAATCAAATCTAGGTTTAATCCCATGAAGAGTATAGATACAGTTTATCTTTTATATAAAACAAATACTATTTTAAAGGAGATGACAAAAACGTATTTAAGTATTTCATATTTCCAAGGAATTATTGAATTTTAAACAATTTCTCTAAATCTGCTATAAGCATGACTTATGTAATATAAATTGATTAAACTCCTTTTCTATAGTCTAAGATTGCCATTATACTATAGAAAATTAATTATTTTTCCATCCATTCTACCTAATAAAATCACTGTTAAACAATCAAGCGTTACATACACCAATCTCTTAATCCTAAGAATGAGTTTGTTGGAAATATCAAAATGCAAAATTAAGATGTTGATTTAGGGGGGTCGGGTGGTGTCGCTGGAGGTAAGGTGCCTGCCTTGCCTGCGCTAACCTAGGATGGACCACGGTTCGATCTCCTGGTTCCCCATATGGTCCCCTGTGCCTGCCAGGAACGACTTCTGAGCGAATAGCCAAGAGTAACCCCTGAGCGTCAATGGGTGTGGCCCAAAAACCAAAAAAAAAAAAAAAAGATATTGATTTAGGTTATTTATAATAAATAATAATATATTAGAGTTCAAAGTAAATTCTGAAATACTGTGAAATAATTGAATCACTAGGTTATTTTTTAGTTTATTTATATTAGAAAATAGAAATTATCATCAATTATATTTAAGACTTATGAAAATTCAATATGAGGAAATATTGCAGCACCTGGTTCTATGTTCAAGAACCATTTTGTGTCATGCTGATAGTGAAAAAGAGCCATATGTGGTTGAGAAGCCAAAGGGGGTTTGTCTCTTGCAAGGCAACTGCCTTAATCTTTCTACAATCTATCTGAGCACATTGTGCGTGAAAGGCTATAAAACTCATGCTTCCCTCTTTTAAAAAAATAATTCAAAAGTCAGACAAAAAAAATGCTAGTTAGCATAAAACAACTTTTATAATACTATTTCCCAAACTAAGAGCTCAGTTATTTTATTATTATTTTCAGAAGGCAAAATTATCTTCATTAAGCTTCAGCTTTTATTTCATTAATATTTTAATATAATTAAAATTTATTTTCTGACTATTATTAGCACACATTGAAGAATAATAAGCACCTTATTTCTTGACTCTTCTACTATAAAAATTGACATTTAGTTTCTGTTTTTTTAATGTGTAGGGTAGAGAACTATGAAGTAGAAAAAACAATAAACATGTTTATCGATCCAATCTGTAATTTTTAATACAAGTTATTTTACTGACCTATGTAATAAAATGCATAAGAATTGACAATATATAGATGGAAAATAAGTGTGTGTCTGTTAAGATTAGAGTTTGGAATCTCATAATATCTCTGCCTGTAGCTATGAGAGATTTAAGTGTGTTCGTGTAATAGTGTGATATAATTTGTTAAACATATGCTTAACTGCTAATGAATATAACTTCTGTGTCATTATACTAAAATGGGTGAAATATGTTAAAAGATAGCTTTTTTATTAACCCTTAAGGTATTATAACTATTGTTTATTCAATTATATTATTTTTACCACAATTTTTTGTTATAATATACCATCTGAGCATCCATTATCATTCAGACATAAGCAATTTAGTGAGAACATAAACGGCTGAGATTAATAAAAGTTAATAGCTTTCTAGAGTAAACTAACATTACAAATTACTTTCCCAAAATATATAAAGCCATTTTGATAGAGTCCAGAAGAGAAATAAATGAGTAAGTCTGCATTCCACTCACATATTTTATACACATATTTTACTTGTATACTGCCCCAAGGAAGCCCAGATGGCTGAAGTGTTGGCAGGTCTCTGCACCTGCAATGATAATAAACTACTCTGTTATTACCTTTACTACGTGAGTTGAATATAGTTCCACTTTGCTAGCTGCTATATGCAACTGGCAAGGCAACAGTTGATACTGCATTTTTATTGAATTGGCAAATGCATGTTGTTGGATTTTGCAAAGTTCACCTTTAGCAACAGAATGCCAAAGGCCACTAACGTACCTTTATGTGTCACATTAATCATATACTAAAGCTGGACATGAAGAGGATTATTACTGCTTTAATATATATAAAAACAACTAACTGGGCAATTTGATAGGTTAAGAAACAAAGAGATAGTCTCAAGCAACAAAGGAAATGAGATAAATTCAGTTTTACACAATACCCACGAATATAAAGAATTTTAAAAATGTTTTTATTGTAGAAAAATAGAACATACTTATCATACTTGAAAAGTATAGAAATGATTAAAAGGAAAAAATTATTTACAATTTCATCTCTCTGATAATGTATATGGAATTTTTAGTGCTTTTCTCCCCATATAGAAACATAGGTGGAATCATGCACGGGTTATATTTAATTTTTTCTGAGGCACATAACCATTCCTTATGTCAGTAAATATATCTGAAAATTATCACTTCAAACTCATTTTACTCTTTTGTCGTTTTTCTTGTTGAACCTTAATCTTCTTTTTCTACACTGCTTATCACCACTTTTTCAGGAATGCTTTTCTTGACTTCCTTTAAAAGAGCATGTTCCTATATTAAATTCTCTCATAGCATTTGAAACTTTTTAGTAGTTTTGGAATAAAGTTGCCTAGAATCATGTTCAACATAAATTAATGAGGAAAATGTTGTCATATTATAACATATATCTTTTTATTATATAAGTTTGCCAGGAAATTTTCTTTTCATCTAAATCCAATTGTGTATTAAATTTAGTGCATATAATAGTATTTTCTTTCTTTTTTCCTTTGTGATTTTGGGCCATACCCTGTGGTGCTCAGGGGTTACTCTTGCCTCTGTCCTCAGGAATCACTCCTGGCAGACTTGGGGGACCATATGGGATTCAGGATAGATTATGTTTAGGCTGCATGCAAGACAATGCCCCACTCACTGTACTATCACTCCGGCCCTCATATACTAGTCTTAAGATCATTTTTTTAAATAAAGAATGACTCTTTTTATCTGTCATATATCTAGATAATTTCATCTATAATTATATAAATTTATGAATTTGCATATTGATGATAAATTAGTATTTGAATGAACTCTTATCTTTTTTTGGGGGGGCATACCCTGTGAAACTCAGGCATTACTCCTGGTTAAGTGCTCAGAAATCACGCCTGACTTGGGGGACCATATGGGACATTGAGGATCGAACCACGGTCCATCCCAGGTTAGTACCTGCAAGGTAGATGCTCTATATGCTTGTGCCACTATCCAGCCCTTCTATTAACTTATTATTTTAAGAGTTTCAATATAGTACCAAATATTTAGAAGAACATATATTGAATTGGTGAAACACATAAGATTAGGATAATCGATGATAAAAGGCCTACAAATTTGTGAAGTACTACAAATTTTTAAAAAGACATTCAAAATATTGATCACTATATCATTATTAGCGATTTAATTTGTCAATTCATAAATCTCATATGAATATAATATGAATTTATAAAAATCAATTCATAAACTTTCCTGTAAATGGGGTAGAAAATATATATCAATGTATTCTCTATATATTTATAATTTATTTTAAAGCTAGCTTCATAGAGGGTGTGTGAGAAGGAGACTGGGCAGTCTGATAGAAGGAGGATATGGGTGGTGGGATTGTTGCTGGAATGTAGTATGTCTAAAATCATATATGTATTTTTTTTTTTTGGTTTTTGGTTTTTGGGTCACACCCGGCAGTGCTCAGGGGTTACTCCTGGCTCCATGCTCAGAAATTGCTCCTGGCAGGCATGGGGGACCATATGGGGCACCGGGATTCGAACCAATGACCTTTTGCATGAAAGACAAACGCCTTACCTCCATGCTATCTCCCGGGCCCCATATATGTATTGTTTTATATAGTATGTCTAAAACAATGCATAACTTTGTAAATTTTATTATATTTATTATATATTTATTATATATTTATTATATATTTATAATATATTATATATTATTATATATATTATATATATTATATATTATATATATTATATATTTATTATATATTATATTTATTATATTTAATAAAATATAATAAAAGTTGCTTTATGTATGACACAGATTGGAAAATTCCTCAAATTACCATGTTTCCAGCTGCAGGTTAAGGGAAGTTATATAGTTTGGAAAAACTAAAGATCAAAGACTAACAACTCTTCAGACTGCAAAAATCTAATAGATAATGTTGAGAAAAAAAATCAATGTTAAACTCAAACAATGCAAACATAAATCCTTTCTGGAGATATTTGCACATATATGTCTCCAATTAATATTTTCAGGAAATATCTGTATGCATATTATGCCAGATTATACAGAAATGATGTTAAAGCAAATATCTTGGTATTCTGTTGCACGTACAAGATGACTCAGAATTCTTAAATTAGAATGTAACTAGACATATCAGTTAAAAATGTTATAATTCAGGGGCCGGTGGGGTGGCGCTAGAGGTAAGGTAAGCCTTGCAAGCGCTAGCCAAGGAAGGACCACGGTTTGATCCCCTGGCGTCACATATGGTCCCCCCAAGCCAGGGGCAATTTCTGAGCGCTTAGCCAGGAGTAACTCTGAGCATCAAACGGGTGTGGCCCAGACCCCCCCCCCGCAAAATGTTATAATTCAGATGAGGAATGATTGGGAGTAAGAAGGAATGAGAAGTGTGATATACTTACACTACTTACACTATACATGAAATAGAAAAAAATTTAATGGTAGAATATGACATATAAATAAAATTCCATATGATTTTTTATTTTACTTTGTCTTTAAGCCACACATGTCAGTGTTCAGTTTTACTCTTGGTCATGTGCTCTGGGACTATTCCGAGTAGTGCTCACTGAATCATTTGCTTTGCATGGTATCAAACCATACTTGACCACAGCACAGCAATGTACTAACTTGCAGTTAATAGTATGATATTTTTTTCTTTGGGGGTGTGGAAGAGAGTTGGGTCATAATCAGCTGTGCTCAGACATAACTTTCTCCTTGCTCTGTGCTTAGAGATCATGGTGATGCTCATGGGACCATATTTGGTTGTTCGGATCTAATTGGCTCAGTCACATGCCAGTCAAGTGTCTTAACCCTTATTCTATCTCTCCAAATCTTATTTCATGACTTATGCCATCTGCATTAGTGGCATGGATATTAAATGAGATAGAAAGTACCAAAATGAGGCCGGAGAGATAACATGGAGGTAAGGCGTTTGCCTTGCATGCAGAAGGACGGTGGCTCAAATCCCGGCATCCCAGGAGCGATTTCTGAGCAAAGAGCCAGGAGTAACCCCTGAGCGCTGTGACCCAAAAACCACACACACACACACACACACACACACACACACACACACACACAACT